>JAQFVV010013370.1:0-140648 GCA_028023455.1 Epiperipatus broadwayi
TATTGTTGAAACTTAATAATAATAATAATAATAATAATAATAATAATAATAATAATAATAATAATAATAATAATAATAATAATAATAATAATAATAATAATAATAATAATAATAATAATAATAATAATAATAATAATAATAATAATAATAATAATAATAATAATAATAATAATAATAATAATAATAATAATAATAATAATAATAATAATAATAATAATAATAATAATAATAATAATAATAATAATAATAATAATAATAATAATAATAATAAAAATTGTGAGAGTGGGCTCAGTTATTGCATTCATTTATAAAATAAAATAAAAACCTTATTGTACAGTTTCTTTTTTTAAAAATATAATGAGTGCTGAAGTGGCAAACTTTGATTACAATTAAATACAATATGGGTTATATATTTTTTTCTTCAATAACTTTTTCCCTATGGAAATGTAATAACAGACTCATCAGCAGATAATAACATTTCTAGTTGTTTTGATGTTTTTAAATTTGAATTGATTTCATAGTTTATACAGTCACACCTACTTTTCATTATCTATTTCAGATTCACTAATTAAACACTTTTTAATCTTATTGTACAGTTCTTATTTTTTGTCATCATTAAATTGATAACTTTCATTTTAATGCTTAAAAAATACTTTACAAATTTTCTTAAATTTTGAAAACTTTGATGCTTAGATAACATTACATGAAATACTATACCACACAAAAGTGAAAACTAGTAATGTTCTCTCTCTATATATATAATAAACATTGATAAATATATGTGTAAAAGATTGTGGTCTGGGCCAACTGATGAATGCTGATTCAGCATGAAATGACATCTTGAGAATCATAGATTTTTTTCCATGTCTTTGGTCATATGTTTATAATTACATCTCACCATAAGATGTTAAAAGTAGATAAAACCAATCCCTATCTTGTGTGAGAGTTGTTTAGTAAAAATTACACTATAGAAATGTTATTCATTATTATAAAGTGCATACACTTTCAATACAATCTAAAAACATTATTAGTAAATATTGTCACTTATAGTGCTCTGAGAAAGAAAAATGTGTGCTATCGTATTATAAAATGTATTAAATTTACAAATTTTAATGTTTCTATTTTTTTGTTATTTCCATTATTTTTAGATAGAATATTATTGAAATAGTATATATTGACATTAACATATTTAGTAGCTTCATTGTATTATTGATTTCTCATTAAATATTAATATAAAATATCATTTTATATTATGAATGCCTTTCAAAATCAAGTTTTTTATGATGTTTTTTAGATTATATAAAATGATTCTAGATTGAAAACAGATAGAATCACTGACAAATGAATTATAATTAAAGCAGAGAAGAAGATAGAGCTCTGATGAAGACTGCTGGACAGTCAAAACTGTAAGGAAAATAAATAAATTTTAAGAAAATTTGTTGCATTAAAGTGTATATGAAAAAAGTGTTATAAGCAATATATATATAATTATAATACTAAAAAAATTAAATTAGATTGAGTATTTAATATGTTACATATGCATGAGGTCTTCAGCAAAGTTGAATTAACTAGGCAAAATGTAAACAAGCAATCATATGTCTTTTTTATTAATGAACTTGTAGAGTTTCTAACCAGAAGATGGAATCTCCAGTAACTTTATTAAGCTTTTTAATTTTGGCACTGTGACTATAGATTCGATAGTTATTAACTATATTTGTGTTTGTCATCTTCCGTATAGCTGTGGTTGCTAAATTTTGTTTATAAAGTGGATGAGAGCTTCAAAAATGAGTTGTCCTGAATCTATTAATGAGATTCCAGTAATCTATAGGAAAATCAAATCAAGCTGTCTCTATTGTTATATTTGAAAAAAAAAAAAAAATTAGATCCTCATAGGAAGTCTATTTTTGACCAGGGCCTTACAGACAAAATGCAAGGCCTGGGGCAACTAATATTTTAGAGGCCCTTCAAAATTTAAAGTAAGAATGCAAGGAGAAAGAGGGAAGAAATGAAAGTTTTTGCTTACAGGGCTGAAAACAACTCCAGGAGCTATTAGTTACAAGTTGCAGAAACAAGCAAGCAGAACAGATCCAAATAGCACCTAGATAGGGTAGATTCACTCTAGCACTGTTAGTATTGTAAAATACTGTTAACACAGAACTAACTGACAGGGAGCTGAGATTATTATTTCTGCTGTTTGCTGAGTGCTGCAGTTGTTTTCATTGCAGAGACATCAAATTGGCATTTTATCCCTAAACTGGCTTACATTTTTGATTTGTGATATGCCTGCTTGGAAAAGTTTTTCTCAAATATTTTTTTGGAAAATTTAACTGTAAAATTAAAGTCATTCTTACAAGCTGTGACATCGCTTTGCCTTCTATATTTTTGCTTAACATATTGAGTTGCCAAGATGGGTCCCTAATATTGTGAGATCCCTGACCCTGTTTTTGACTATATATTTTTAGTTAAACATTCACAAAATGTATATTAATTTGAGATGAGTCATAGATGGAAAAACTATATCTTGAGTTATTGGCAAGTTTGATCTGTTTAAATAACTTAAATTTTTTTTAATGAGATGCTTATTCTCTGGACATCTGGTGGAGAAATATATAAAAGCAAAGAAACCAACTATACATATACATAATAGTAATATTTATTTGAATTTTAGTAATGTGGATATATATTTTTTTACAAAGTCATAGTATTCACTAATAAAATGTTCTAAGATGTTCATAACTTAAATAGTGTTATTTAGCTTTGAAAGGACGTTATTTTTTAAAACCTCTGAGAGACATGGGTTAAGATTGAGCTTCAATTTACAACAAATAATAATTATTCATCATCAGTGATTATGTGCTATGGCACCAAACCTCTTAAATGTATCATAGTATCTTAATATTAAATGATTCTTCGAATTCAAAAGATGGCAAAGCAAATATATACTTTGTAACAGTTGTAACTCATAATTAAAGAAATCATTTTCTTCTTTATATTTGAAATTTGAGGTATCCAACTATAAAAAATTTATCAATATTGAATGATATTTGTGCCTTTGGATTTAATGTTATGGATCAGTCTATATTATTTTCTATTAAATCTATTTAATATTTGAACTCTTATAGTGGAAGAGAGTGGAAGGATTAAGTGCACCCGCCTATTATGCTTTTGAAACAAGTTTAAAATCTGGATGCAGTTTGAAAATTTTTTACTTTTCTTATAGGATTAACACTTTTTAAAGAGCCATACAAACTTGTTCTCTGATTAAATGTTACTAAATGGTATTAATGTTCTCTTATTTGAAGCTATAAAGAAAAACTATGAAATTTTATATTAACTTACATCAAAATATTTTCTTCATTATTCATCTGAAAAGAATATGAAGAGGAGTTTTGTCTGCGATAGCTGTTTAATAAAACTTGTTAAGAGCTATTAATACTCATTATCATCACCGGAATCAGGGATCTACAAGATAATATGGGAAGGTACTCATTATCATCACCGTAAAATAACTAATCACATTAAATATAAAAGAAATACAATGAATAAGAATATAAAGATAAATGAGATACATTGAATAAGATGAATGAGTCAGCATGAGCAAAAACATAAGATGCATCTTCAGCATTATAGAAGAATAATTCAATCAAAATTCAACAACAATCAACAAAATCGATGGTCAACCTTGTGATTGAATTTAAAGGACATTTACTACAAAATAGGCTACTTATCTAGTTACTACTAAATTCAGGAAAGAATATAACACAACTATTTGAATGCACGTAATTAAGTGGTAATTTGTTACTCATCCTAATAAATTTTTTTTGCTTATGATGATTATCATCAATGCTCAGAACTATTAATGCATTATAACTTTATCTTTCTTATTGCATTGCTAAATCCATATAATAGTAATATTATTTATGTTCTTTATTACTTTTTATAATGCACTTAGCATCCTAAAAAGTAATAAAGAACATAAATAATATTAAAACTATGCTATTAATGTACTGGCCAAACTATAAACTAAACTTCCTGTAGTTCATGGACTTTAAAGGCAATACTTTGGTGCTAACCAGGGTTATCATTTGGATGTCCATATACCAACACACTATCTACATCCATATAACTAACCATTATGCTCTAATCTAGCTCCAGAAGGAAGAAATCTATGAACTGATATGGTGAGCAAGAGGTAAATAACTATAACAGCTATCCTAATTTATTTTAAAATAACATTACTATTATTTTTGGTCCAACATGTGTTTGGCATTTTACCATGAAAGATTGCTGAGAGGGAATGTGTTTTATAAAATATAATGATATATATAAAAATTAAGATTTTTAATTAATAAACAAGATTTATTATTTTTATTGTAACTACTCTGATATTTAAGAAAATGTACATGTAGATTTTTTTAAGATAAGGAAATAGTGTAATTAACTAGAGGGGAAAGGAGGTGTGAGATTTTGTCTCCCTAATTAAATATGGCCAATCGGAATGTTGAACACCAATATGAACTTAACCTAAATGAAAAAAAAAGTTAGAAATTGTATATAATCAAATCTTTATTTAAATTGGGTAGAGTATTCATTTATTTTGGATGATGAGGTTAGGTTACTTCACCATCAGAAATGAATACTATATTAAAGATAGTATTAACTATGTATATAATTTATGATTAATATAAAAAAATAATTATAATAAAAATAAGCTTTGTAGGAGAATTAAAATCTTGCAGAGATAAAGAAAAGTGCCAATAGATACTTGTGGATGGAGACAGACCAGGGGTATAATAAGGTAATATTGAGAACCTTAATTCATTCCTTCTTCACTTCATCAAGATTTTTGATGAATTTTGATAATTAGAGTGCTGTATTCTTCATTGAGTGGTGTATCACAGAGAAAGATCAGAAAATTTTAAAAAAATGTTTTGCCGTATGTTTATTTTTACCTGTAGGTGTAATTCAAACCAGACACATTGCTAAACAGATATGGACACCAATATTTTCTTCCTAGCCTAAAATTAAACAGATGACTTGATTCAAAAACCCATACATATATAATAATGACCATAACAAGATAATGAGAAAAACAACCAGTTGTTAAATATATGCAAAGAAATGATAGGTAAGAGTAATAATAGCTCTATACTTAACTTTAATGTTTACCTGAACTAGTAATATAAACTTTAATCAACTAAAAAGTCCGATGAATTAAACTATTATTGCTAACAGAATACCTAATTAAATTTGTAATTAAGAATGTGTTATATATTGTAACGCTAGTGAGATATATGTTATAAATCTCACATATTTGGTAATTTAAAATAAATAAAAAAATAGTTTGAAAAAAAGAAATAGATTTGAAAAAATGTAAAAGTTTGCAGCATTTTCTTTTAAAATAAAAATGCTTATTAAGAATAGGATGGAGAAAAAGAATCAGGTGAGATAAAGATTTTAAAATCCCATTCTTTTTATAAATTAAATTTAAAAAAAAAAAATAAATGTTAAAAAAATAATAAATATGGAATGTTCAAAATAAAACTGACAATAGATTTAATTAGAAAATCTTATAAACTAGCTCATTTGCTTGAATGTGCACACTAAATGTCCATAGCAGTACACAGTATGTACACATTGCAAGCATGTTGGCCACATAAAAGCTGCTTGGTTTACATGAAAACAATAAATCCATTCCAAAAATTCAGAAAGGTAATTTAAAATCTAAGAAACAAAATGTCTGTGTAAACTATGTGTGACATTGACTCTGCTTTTAAACACAGAATTCTTATTAATGATATGCCTGTAACAATGAACTGGACACTGGTCTGCAGCGTCCATTGGGTCAAAAATACATGGGCTATTATTAATATGAAAAATAAATACCAGTTACAGTTTAGCATCAAAACAATTAATGATTACCAAGCAATCTATTAGTACTCTTGTGTCAGGCAACAGTGAAAGTTACATGACCAATAAAACTAGATATCTGCATCTTAGTAGTGCCATCTTGTGCTAACAAGAGCAACCAATGGATGCCAGAAGGCTTGTGCATAAAATCCCTATCTAGTGCCTACTCATCCAATATCCCCAGACTAGTTTCTGGCTTGTGGCATTCATCAGTGAGGAGCCTTGGATCTGAGAGCACTGCACCTAGCCTACTCATCCAATATCCCCAGACTAGTTTCTGGCTTGTGGCATTCATCAGTGAGGAGCCTTCGATCTGAGAGCACTGCACCTAGGCTCCTCACTGATGAATGCCCTAAGTCAGAAATTAGTCTGCGGATATTGGATGAGTAGGCACTAGATAGGGATTTTATGCACAAGCCTTTTGGCATCCATTGATTGCTCTTGTTAGCACAAGATGGCACTACTATATGGAGAGTTTTGCTTTGTTTTGGATTGTTTAATAACAATTATTGTGCTAGTATGAGATAGTGATCATGTGATATCTGCATCTTGTTGTATCTGCTGTTAAGCAGAGCAATTTATTAGACATAACTTGTTTAATCACTTAAATTTTATAGTGACTAAAGTAAATTGGCTCACAACAATCCAAACAGGTTCTAACCAGAAAGAGATTAATAATCTGGGTTTAAACTCTAAACTATTGCATGAAACTAAAAGTGCAAAAATCAGATAGGCACTTGTGTCATATGCTGCAAGTTATAAAGAAACCACAAAATGGATTTATTCAATGAGATCAAAGTTAAAAGATTACAAACATGTTTCAAGCTGCTGATAAAGAACATCATCATCACAGAAACAAAATAAGGTTAAATTACATGTTAACAGCCATCACCAAAGCCTCATCAGATGACAAAGATTGGCAAGCCAACAGTGATGAGTCATCAGCCAGCTGTGATGAACCTACAGTTCCAAAGCCAGTCATCAATAAATCTTCATCAACTGACAAAAAGTTGCAAGCCATCAGTGGTGAGTTAACAGCCAGCTGCAAGAAATCTACAGTTTTGGGATCTACAAACAATGATAATGGACTTGCTGAAAATATCACCAATACAAATGAAACTACAAAGTGAAGAAGATGACTATCAATGCACCTGCATGACTACATTATCCAGGGCTAATTTTAGCCATAGGGAGGAAATGCCATATTTTATCTTGGCTTCAAATAATGAACTAGTCCAGATTCCATCTTATCTAGGTTGAATTAAGTATTCATCACCATGAACCTATGTGTATTACAGGATTGTAAACTAGTAGAACCAAACATTAACATGAGGCAGCTGTCATAATACAGCTGAATGTATCATTGGACTTACTCATAAGATAGGCTGGCCAAAATCCAAATGGAAATGGTAGGAAACTTATAAGGGCAATTGCAGTCTTTTTTTTAATAGTTCACTACAGAACTTGAAGCTATACCTTGCCAACAGTAGCAGGCAGAGTATAGCCATTGCAAAATATATTATAAATGAGAGTGTATATGTGTATTTTATTTGGCAATAAATATAATTTCAAAAATGTATTTGCACGTGTTTGTAACTACATGAGTTTGTGTTTATTAAATCATAAATATATATAATCCAGACTAAACACAACATTAGGCGTTTGGTCATATAAATTTATTTTTACTCATTGTTAAAGTCTATCTTGTGTTGTAAGATTTGATCTTATTCCATTTCTAAAGTTTAAAATTGACCATTAAGGATGATGCTTTACATTGAGAGAGTATTGGGATATAAAAAGGTTAACAAAGAATGGAAATGTGGATAAACTTTTCGTTAGCCAAAAAAAATGTCTTCCTAATTGAAATGAATTAATTTGTTGCCTATATAGACAGTGTTTGATTAACGAAATATAATAGTTAGATTCATCAAAAGAGGGGATCATCAATGATGATCTATGTGACTGGCACATGCTCAGTAGACACGTACTATTGTGTAATAAAATTATGCTATTTAAAATTATTAATATCTAAAAAGCCATGGTATAAAAATTTGACGGTCAGAGAAATGTTATTATAGATATAACAATCACTTTATATATTGCAAACAATTAAAGAACTGACTTGTCTGAATTGATGTAATAGGTATTATGGGTTAGATTATATGATGATGATTCAATCAGGTTGTCACATAAAATATAAACAAAGAAATAAAAAAAAAAGATAAATAAGTAAATAAAATATGTATATTAATAAAACCAGCAACCAACAGAACTGATTTACGCATAAATGATTCTTTCCTCCTGTTGGTTATTCTATTAGAGTATGTTTATATGTGTCATGGCATAGCTACTGCTTGAAAGCATGCAGGTAAAACATAGCTGTGTCATATTTCATATGCACATGTTAGCTATATAAGCTATATAATATGATGGCTGTGATGACAGAAATGAAATTCTAGATAAATCTAATCGAATCTTTAAATTAAAGCTAACTCAAAGATAAAATATCTGGTTTTTAAGGAATCATTACATATTTCTATATTATATAAATACACAATTGAATGGTTTATTGGTCATATGTTTGTAAGAAGTTTGAATCCTAGAAATAGCAGAATTGATACAACAGTCATAAACGTAGAGTTCCAGAGTTTGTAACTCTGCCAATGCAATAAACCAAGCATTACAATGTAAATCCATAGTTCATTGCTTGAAGTTTAAACATTAGACATGGTAGGATTGGGTATGATCAATGGACATTAAGCTTTAGAGATTGCATCCATACTACAGCACTAAATCACAAATGGTTTTTATTGTTTATAAAATAAATGCAAGAAATTTATTCATTTCAATATTTTTACTTATATTGATGCATAATGATTGGATTATAATGGCAATATTTTTATTGTAACTTTTATTAAGCTCAAAGAAGTATGGAGAGATGCATAATGGGAGTAACAAGAAGAGATCGAAAGGTATTACTAACCTCATTGAAAAAATTAAAAGATTGGAATTGGGCTGGACATATTGCTAGAAAAGTTGATAATAGATGGACAATTGAAATCTTAAACTGGATTCCAAGAGATTGTAAAAGACCCAGAAAGAGACCACATGTGAGATGGATGAAATAAGAAAGTGTGCAGGGGTGATGTGAAGAAGAGAAGCTAAAGATCAGAGAAGATGGATTAACTTGGAAAGACCTTCATCCTGAAGTGGATTGATAATGGTTGATGATGATTAAGCCAACTGCATGTACATTATCAGACTATATATGTATAAATGTTACTTTGTATATATCCATCTTTTATTCTACATTTCATATAACTAATTTGAATATTTTATGCATGTGATCATTTTTAATAATAAGTCAATCTTTTTTTAATATTATATAAAATAAACTTTATTAATTACAAATTATGTACATGTATTAACATATGTATTGTGGGAAATTTTTTATATAAGGCATAAGATGCACGGCTTATACAATATAATTATTAAGACTAGTGTTTGAAGGTAGTTTTGAAATATAATTTATATCATTTTGAAATAATGAATAACTAAGAAAAATATTGTTTTGCCAAATTTTTCTCATAGTTATACCACTCTTTATTATTTTATTTTTTTTGGAATGTTATATTTTTGTTGTCAAAAAATGAGCAAGTCACATGGTTCTAATAGTGTGAATAATTAGTATGGCAATATATGGATTAAAAGTTTTTGATATTTTTCTCAAGCAGTTTTTTTTACATTAATTATTTGCTTGTAAAGTATGAAGTGTCTTAAAGATGTGAAGTATTGACATAATTCAGAAATGTGTATCATATCTTCTGGATGACTATGACATAAGATACAGATGAGATACAGATTTAATTTAAAGTGGTTAATGAGGAGGGTTTTTATAGTAATTGTGTTGAGTAATAAGTTATGCAAAAATTGTAGCCATAATTGGGGAATACACATATTTTTGAATTATATTAAAGTTTTGCCAATTGGGAGGGTTGCCCTCAGATATCTGTCAGGATATACAATTTTTTCAGATCTTTAAATGAGACACCCAATTAAAGATTTGATGTTAATATACTCACTAGTATGATTACTATAAAAAACGAATTGTGTATGGAAGTTGAGCAAGCAATTTTATAGGTGGAAATGGCTTTGAGGGTTGCAATGTATATCTTAGCAAATGATTGTGGTATTATTAGATCAAAACCACCTTCACAAATAGAGAAAAGAAGCACTTGTAATTGATAGATGTGATGTTGATTCCCAAATATATGATCTTATTGTGGTTGTGATATTTTTAACAATATTCCTTAAAAGATGCATCCATGGACTATAGTAAGCAAGTATACCATCAGAATAGCTTTGTAATACAAACTTTTACTAGAGGGTAAACAATTTTGGGCAGAAGAGTTTTATTTTTGTATTGAAGTTGTTTATGACCAGATGATTTAGATGATGCCTTGTGTTTTGGATAAGTTAATTGAAATTCTAAGAAAACACGATAAGATACAGAAAATTTTAAATCATCATCATTATTATAAACTAGTATTGATCAATTGAAAGTTGAAAGTCTTAAAAATCAACATTTTTTAATCCCCAGTCACTAATATAGTCACACATCTCTTTATTTCATCCACCTATCCTATATGTGGTCTCTTTAGATCTTTAACAATATATTGGGATACCTTTCAAGATTTTACAGTCCATCTACTATCATTTCTTTTATTAACATGTTCATTTCAATCTCTTAATTCTTTCAATAATGCCACTGTTTGTTCTTTTAGCCACTTCATTTTCTATCTTTACTTGTTATTTCTAAGATACATTTATTTATACTATGAGTGGTCTGAAGTATCTGAATTGCTCTTTTGGTAAGTATCCATGTCTCAGATCTATAAATAAGAACGGGTAAAACACATTTATTAAAAACTTTCCTTTTTTAGCTCATGGGCATATTTTCTTTTAATATTAAGTTGTTGTTTTTTTTACCAAAAGCACTCCTACTGATTTTAATTTCATGATTAATTTTATCCATTTTGTTTCTATTTGTGGTAATACTTGTTAACTTCTTTTAAGTCATCATTATCAACTTTTATTTTGCACTGAGAATTAATTTAGAATATGATAATTAAAACAATATGGACCTATAGATGTGGGCCAGTTGATCTTAAAAATATACTTACTGCTACCTTATAAAAATAAAGGAGACGAAAATAAAGAGCGAAATAAATATTATAGACAGTCATTGCTATTCACCCACAAACAAAATACTTTCAAGGATTACTTAAGTTTTCAGACCTGGGTGAATGTCTATCAGATTGTCAATGAGATTTTTACTATCAAAAAATAATATAAACATGCTTTTTCTGGCAAATAATTGCAAATAAAATATCTAACCTCTCTTCCATGTGAAAATAACTATCTACCATTAATAATCAAAAATTTGAGTAAATTCAAATTGATATTAAAAAAAGCATATGTATTAACTTCAATTTCATTTCCTATATTTAAAATTAATTGTTTTTGAAATTGTTTATTTTTGACTTCTGAAGGACGTGACGTGTAAAGGAAGAATTTAATTTTTTTCTAAATTTGCATTGATCTAATGATTGTACTATTTATGTCAATTCAAGTGATGATCTTTAAGTTTTGAAAACAATTTTATAAATAAAAAGCAAAAGATTGAAGGTATCAGGAAAATTTGAACCAACCCTTATAGATAAGTATATACATTTTCTACTAACAATTGTCTTTGGCAGCTCAGTTGGTGAGAGCATTGCCCTAAAATTAAACGTTCAAGAATCTAAAGGTGTAATTTTGACTCCTATAGTATTATTATCACTGGACAGGTAGCAACATCTGATGAGAAGTGGAAAATAAATACCACTTGAAATATTGTGTAATCTACTAACCTGTGTTGTCTCTTTGTATGTTATTATTAACAATTGTTAGTATTTGACAACTTTAAATAAAATTGAATTTTTTTTAGACATTCAACATTTAATGATAGATGATGGAAATAGTCCAATATTTTCACATCCAATATATAATGACTGGTTTATAATGCTAAAAAAATGTAGATATTATCAGATAGTGATGGAAGAAAAATATCCAATAGCTTTTATCCTAGATATTCATCAGCATGGAAATATGAATGGTTTTAAATAGTGTGAATTAGATGTTTTTATTTATATGCATGTGTGATGGAATGGCAGTTTTTTAAATATCCAAACAAAGATAATCACACATAGAAAATGAGAATTTGAGTCGAATATCTTAATTTTTAATTGATTTTAAAAGTTATATCTAGTTTAAAAATAATACGATAATCTCTAATCTAATAAATTATTAGCAAGATTGAATAATCTATTTATCTAAAATCAGTGTTGTCAAAATGCAGAAAGTTTGATGCTTGTAAATTTTAATAGAAAAGGGAACTTGGGAATTCAGATTCAACACAGACTACAGCGTTCTGCTAATGCAGGGGTCCCCAACCCTATGCCTGCAGGCACCATGGCGCCCACAGATCATTTTACGTGTGCCGCCACTATCCGAACACAATAAAAAATTATTTATCCGATACAAATAAATTTAAATTTTAAAATTTCTTATAAATTATTGTATTATATTGTAATCAAATTGTAGGGCATACTATACTTTTACAGTGTAAAAGAGTCTATCTCGACTGAGTGACGAACATCTTGATGATTGCTTACAAGCAGAAATATCATCATACTCCCCTAATTATGAAGCAACTGCCAATGAAGTGCAGTGCCAAAGATCGCATTGACTTGTAATATTATATATAATTTAGTAATTTACATAAAATATAAACATTAATTATACGTTAAAATTTTATTTTTGAAATAAATATTTTTTTGTACATTATGTGTATTATTAACAATATCCAATTATAATTTTACAGTGAAAAAATAAATGGTGCCCACCACCTGGCCGGTATTATAGAATGTGCTCTTAAGTGCAAAAAGGTTGGGGACTCCTGTGCTAATGCATTCAAAAAATTAAAACATAGTATATCTTATCACAGTAAAAAAAAAACCCACTAAATTAGCTGTATATAAGATAAAGAGGTCCCCTATTGAGTCAATGTCATTAAATGTTTTATTTAAGGATAATTCATAATATTCTGGAAGTATAATAGCAAGATTATAAAAGCAATTTATATTTTCTTTAGTTTGTTGGATCAAGATTTTGAATACTAATGGAAAGATGTATGTGCACTGAATTTGGCACGTAATGAATAACAATTTTTTTAAAAAAAATGATTTTCTAATCAACTTAGCCAAAATTTTTGTAAGAAAAGCAGACTTCCTTTATGTTATAAAGATGAAGACATTCTAAAGAAATGTAATACTGATTACTTACATTGGAAAGATGCAGAAAAGGATGAAACAGTGCAATGTTGATTACTTACATTGTAAAGATGCAGAAGAGGATGAAACAATGCAATTCTGATTACTTACATTGGAAAGATGCAGAAGAGGATGAAACAATGCAAAACTGATTACTTACATTGGAAAGATTCAGAAGTGAAACATTAACACCTCACAACATAAAGATCATCACAATAGTTCAAGATGCTAAATAATCTAAAGGATCATAAGGGGTTTTATATTTGAAGCTATATCTGGTTTGTATAGTCATAGCAAATCTTCTTTAACTTTTTTTGTAATTTACTCTTCTATCTTTTTTCTTCAAATTAGAATTGTCATAACCTTTTGTAAATAGCTCTTATTAAAAATTTTATGTGCATGCGTAATTATGCATTTTGGTAGAGGTTAAAGTGAGAATTAAGATCAATCCTTAACAGATAGTTTTATGTAATGTCAGAAAAGAGAACATCTATATTCTCATCTGCATTCTTTTATGTTTCATGTCAGAGGAGAATAATCACAGGATACTGAGTATTTATCTTACGGTATGCTTAGCATATCTTTTACTATTCTGTAATCCTAGAACTGGTAGAAAACCACAGCCAGTCCAGATAACTAAAGAATAAAGGTTAACTTGCATTGGTCAGATAAGTGTTAATGTGTTGCCTATACAAATAAAAAGACAACAGTAATATGATATAATTTTTTCTATTGGTAGAAAATAAGTCTATTTTACAGGTGTTCAGTTAGTGATTGGTTTGAACTTTATTTAAGTATAAACAATATTTCTTGTTTGGCTGAAAATTTTAATTATGATATTTTACTTCTTATTTTATGTTGTATTATTTTTATTATCTATTTTTAATTTTTAGATGTCATTTAGTTAGTAGTAGAGTACTAGACTTAAGAATGTAAAGTCATGGATTTAATTCCAGTGCTAGCAACTCCAGCATTGAAACTTTTTATGAGTTATTCATAATAAAACTATTTGATTATTTATTTATCTTTTTTTAAAAAAATATATTTTATTTAAACTTTTCAAATAAATTACACTTTTAATAATAATAAACAGGTAATTGTATGGAACAATGCTTCAAATGTCATGCACACCATAAGTCAATCTTGTTTGATAAATCTATAATATTTCAAAACCAATTATCAAATTGTCCTTAGAAGAATAAAGAAATTAGGATGATTCACACATAAGTATATAAATTTTCTGGTACTGATACATATGACAATCCATCCCACTTGATGGCGTTGTTGCTAGCCAAAAGTAGTTGAAAATACCATTTATCAGGCACAACTTCTCAATTGCTACCAGCAATTGGGTGATAGCAATTGAGTCTTTTGGCTAATGGTGGCCTGTGGTGTGTTTTGTGATCAATTGCTCTTGAAACTCACACTTATCCTACTGTATCAGTTAGCTCTGATACATGTTTATTCTTTATATGAATGCTGACACTTAACATATCACTAATTAATCATGATAGGGTGTGAATAATTGTAATGACAGAAAGTGAACCAATATGCAGTCAGAAGTAATTATGTTCAAACCTAAATGAATTACTATATTGCCTAATACAGAAATGTCCACTGTGGCCTTCCTGCAAAAGAAATAAATTCTATCAACAGAGAAGACAAGTGTGTGTGGTGGGAAGATGATTTTAAAGAAATGTAGGAACTATGAGGTAGAATGCAGAACAAGTTCTTGCTGTTGAAGGTGTTCTGTTTGTAACGGTACCTCGTTCGATGGCTAACCAAAAATCAAACTCTGTTTGAAGTAATAAAATAAAACTTATTCCTAAAAAATTTAAGAAACTAACATTTTGCAAATATATTAAATTATGGTTCTCCCCCAAAAAAGTTAAAATAAACCAACATTTATTACCAAACAAAAATAAATTGGTTATTGAGGGGTTATTTATCAACCAAAAATAAAACTATGTTTGAAGTATAACATAATTTTAAATTTCTTACAAAAAAAAAAAAAATATTGGTTATTTTTAAAAAAAGCTAAAATAAAGGAACATTTATTACAAAACCCTCAAAAAAGTAATTAGTTCAAAAATAATAAAATAATGTAATTTTAAAGAGTTTTCTGCGTATTGTTTACTTGTTAAAATATTAAAGAAAATGTAATGGCCTGGTAACATTATATCAATATGTTTTGTTGGAGGAACAATGCCATCAAGTGGGATGGATTGTCATATGTATCAGCACCAAATTTCTACTGTCTATTGACAAAATAGCCATTTAGTTGGAACGTCACATTAAATTCAGTATTAGTAGAGTCAAAGATCACCAGTTTGATTCCCATGACAGTACTTTTACTGATTAGATTAGAAGCATTTGAAAAATTAATGGGTCATATATTAATTTGTGTTACTGGTAGCAGTTGAACATATTTAAAAGTTTAAATAAAGTTTGAATTATTGTAAAAAATATGTAATAATTAAAACCATATTATGAAAATAACTCAATTCATAATTACAAATATCTTTATAAAGAAAGAACAAATCCTCCAGACATGCATTTTAAGAATCTACATGCATTCTCTCATCAATGCTCATAGGAGAATGCATGGCGTTTCTTAAATCACATGATCGGAGGATATATTCCTTTATAATATTACATATGTACGCATGTTATATAATATTTACATATATGTATATTGTCTATACTATTTTTTTAAATGTAATTATAAAGAACTTGAAGTAGACTTTCAAAATACCCACAGCTATCCAATCTATGTGTGAGAGATGGTGATCTGGACCAACTGATGAGTGCTGATTCAACATGAAATACATATATTGGAGATCATTTATCTTTTTCCCATGTATGTTGTCATGTGTATCAGTTGAATAAGATGGGTTAACAGCTATGGGTAGTGTGAAAGTGTGAGTTTTTATATTTATATATAATTTTTAAAAAAATTCATATTGACTTCAGAAGAAACATTTGGTGTTAGTGAGAAATTTTTTTTAATACAAAATCACCACTTTGATTAACGCACTAAGACTGGCCTTCGTTAGTGACAACAATTGAAATAGAGATATTTAGAGTTTGAATTTTTTAGTAAGTCTCTGACAATTAAAATTATACGATGGAAGTAGTCCAATATATGATTGTAAATCCTACCTTCATGAAAACTCAACTGATATTTAACTGTCAGAAAACTGACAAGAAAGAATAAGATGTCTGTTGATCTTAAACTTGGGAGATAAAAAGCCAATAAACTCACCATACTGGTGCATATTTGTAAGTATCCCTTTCGTGTTTGTTTACTTTGTGAGTAATCATATAATAATAATAACTGCAATGACAGGAACGTATGGAGTCGATATTACGAATTTGCCCTACTTAGTTCTTTTAGTGACTCAAAGAAGGATGAAAGGGTCTTTTTGGAACTGGGCTAGACATACTGCTAGAAGAGATAATAATTGATGGACAGTTATCTCAAGAGATTGTAAAAGACCGAAAAAAAAGCCACGTGTGAGATGGACAAATGAAATGAAGACGATTTCTAATGTATATCGAAAAAGAGAAGCTAAGTATTGGAGTAATGGAATTAGACTTGGAAGTTCTTTATCCTGCAGTGGGAAAACAATGGTCGAAAATGATGACGTCGATGTAGTATTTACATATAAGGGAAAACTTTTTTTTTTTTTAAAAAAAAAATCACATTGACAAGAAGAAAAAAATAGTTTGCTAAGACAAAATGCTTATTTACTTATGTAACCATAGAAATACGAAAAACAAAAGAGAAAGAAATTAACAAATTTAAGAGATTTATTATTTTTAATGAGAAAAGAAGCTGAGATCTGTCAGTTGGGAGAATAGTTAAACTTTTATAATCGTTATTGTTAAATAGATTAACATCTGAAAAACATTTGGTTAAAAAGACTAATTGGTAGTTATTATTAATTAACGTGTTACTACTTGCTGACTAAGCTATTTATATTCTACCCGCTAAAAACGTTAAATCTAATACATATGATTAGGAGCGTTCTTGGATGACGTTTTAACATTCACTTTGAAATATTTATAAAGTTTTGTCACAAAAATATTTTAATGGTTTACTTTAAAATTTTATTCGATAAAAAAAGATTTCAACCACTATCAATAGTACATGGCCTCTTATGTGCTTAATGCTTACTCATATATTTCCAAGAGCAATTATTTTTATTCGATTCTAGAGCCATCTATAATAAATTTGACTAATTAATGGACAACCAATGGTATAGTGCTATTTTCAGACTAATCAACTTCTGGATTTTGCTTTCACCAAAGATGACCAGAATTCAAATCTGGAATTAATGCACGTATGCATTGATATTTAAGATTCTAAGTTACAAACACAGGCTAATTTACTTGCATAACAACATAGATTTAAAACCAGATCAGCTTCTATATATTTTTATGGCCACAGGACTATGGACCCATTCTATCTTTTGTAAAAAACGAAAATAACCCAATATTACATTAGTTTCAGCTTCGAATTTTATTCTTTACTGATGAAGGCAAAAGTCAAAATACAGACAGACTAAAAATAGCAATTTTATAGGATCACATCATCTAATGGCCAGTGATTATTTTAAAGTAAATGATTCTAAAATAGGGTAAAAATAACTGCTTTTAAAAAAGTTCTATTGCACATTTGCCATTTAATTACTATTTAATAAACAATATGATCTCTGCTCATGGTAAATAATATTGAATATATTTCAGTCTATTCATCCTCTATTTTATTTTAGGCAACTAATACACATGATCACACCCATGCAAAAAATATGCATGATTTCCAATATACATGTTTTGTGCAGAACAAGTGCTCATCAGTTGGGCCAGACCATAATCTAACACATATATACAATGAGTGCCATATAGGGGTTGCTTGAGATAGAGTGGACAATGAATGAACAGAAAAATCCTGAATTCAAATCAATCCATTTACATATAGGAAGCATTCTGTATAAGCAAGTTATATACCACCTTAGTTAACATCATAGTATAAGTTCAGCTCATTCCTCTCCTATTAATATATATGGATATGTAATATGAAGGATTAGATTAATATAATGTCTACATGGGTATGACTATAATATAAAATCCAATAAGAACTTTGAGAATTTCATCTTTGGATTTTCAATGAAATGGACGATTGAATAGTTGGAAATGTGAGAAGATTGAAGCCTGGCCATTAAAGTTTGATAAATTTCTACCTTAATATAAACTGAGCACGGATTATAAATATGCATGGGACATTGTGATCTGACTTAACTGGTGAGAGTGCTAGTTCTGCACAAAATATGTATAATGGGGATCATGTATTGTTTTTGCATGGGTGTGGATATGTGTATCAGTTGCTTGAGATGGAGTGGAGAATGAATAGACTGAAAAAATCCTGAGTTCAAATCCCTCTTTTACATATATGAATCATTTAATATAAGCAAGTTACATACTGTCTTAAGTATATAAAAATGGTCAAAATTCATTATAAAAATTATTTTTCCACACTGTTTGTTTTAATCTTATTTAGATTGATTATTATATTGAGTATACTGCCTTAGAATTATTTATATATAATTGTAAGGGATTTGAACTCAAACTTTCAAGCTCCCTGCAGCTATCCAATCCATCTTATATGACTAATATACATGACCACATACATGTGAAAAAGATAAATGATCTCCAATATACATATTTTGTGCTGAACCAGTACTCATCAGTTGGTCCAGATCACCATCTCCCACACATATATGCAATGACTGCTCAGTTTACTTTAAGATAGCAAATCTTCAAATTTTAATGGACAGGTTTCAATCTTATCCACTCTCCAACACTTCAGCTATTCATATCACTGAAAATCTGAGGAGAAAATGCTCAAACCCCTTTGATGTCAATATTATTGTCATGCTCATATTGACCTTAAGTCAATCTAACCTGACACACATAGGACTTTAATAGGTCCATTTAATTACACAGAAGAGAGATGAGCAGAATACAGACTGAAAATGAAATACTTGAATACATGTATTATCTACACTAGACTTAATATAATTATAAAGGACTTGATTTCAGACTCTCAAGCTTCTTACAGTTATCCAATCCAATATATATAATTGATATACATAACCACATGCATATAAAAAAGATAAACGATCACCAATATACATATTTTGTGCTAGAGATGGTAATCTGGACTAACTGATGAGTGCTGGTTCAATGTGAAATATGGAAGATCATTTATTTTTTTTGTATGTATGTATGTGGTGATGTGTATCGGTTGTATAAGATTGATTGGATAACTGTAGAGAGCTGAAAAGTCTGAGGTCACATCCTTTATAATTACATTAAGTTTAGTATAGATAATATATATGTGTATCAATTTAGTTTGCGCTCATAACCATTTTGAAATCTAAAGACCAGCCAAAGCTACCGCTGACAGATCTGACTGAGAAATGACATAAATATTGAATAAAAGTACTTTAAATTCATATTTTAAAAATTATAAGCTAGTAAAAATAATATACTTTATTTATAGTATAATTTGTATTTTATAAATTATAATCTTTTAGTATTTGGAAATTATTTGGTTTGATCAGATTTCTGTATCTTTTGGACAATACTTTGTATCGGGCAAAGCATCCTTCTCCCGCTCCTCAAATTTCGATGCTTTGTGCTGTCATATTTCAAATTTTTTATGAAGGTAAATTTAAAAAAAAAAATTCTTAATAAAATAAAACGTATTATTTTTACTAGCTTATAATATTTTAAAATATGAATTTAAAATACTTTTATTCAATATTTGTCAATTATCAGTTGCGTATGTCAGCGGTGGTTTTTATATTTCAAAATGGCAGTGAGCGCAAACTAAATCAGGACCTATACATGTATTTAAATATTATATATATATATGTTACCAAGACCAATAAGTATTTATATATTGTTTTCAGTCTGTATTTGTAATTTATAATATATGTTTAATTTTTTTTTCTCATGTGTCATAGCATCAGCCGTGGAAGCAAACCCGCTAACCCGGGACAACTGCTTGTAAAGCGGCTGTCATTGACCTCACCAATGCTTGACATATATGTTTAATTTGTTATAACAATGGTAGTCATATTAACTATCCTACTTTACAACTCTGAAAAAGGCTATTATGTAGTGAGATGAAATATTTCCACCTCATAATGAAATATTGTTGTATATGATATCAGTTATAATTTTTTTTTTTACTTTATAAATTTATGTATAAAATAACTGACATTTTGTTTCTATCTTTTATATAATCATAATGAAATATTATTGTATATGATAATAGTTATAATTTTTTTTTTTACTTTATAAATTTATGTATAAAATAACTGACATTTTGTTTCTATCCTTTATATAATCATACTTTGCAATGTTAGTAGTAGGGGGATATGTTCCATTGTGGAGAAGAGAAAGAGAAAAAAGTGTAATGTAAATTTGTAAATCGGACGAGTAAAATTACACATGAAAACGACTGACAATAATCTGGTAAAAGTCAAGTGTGGGTAGCCGAGAGGTCAGGGCAGCTACCTTGTGAGCAAACAGTTGCTTGCAGACAGTTGTTGCGGGTTCACTTCCCGGTCGATGCTTTAACATATGGAAAAAAAAATCTGGCAAAAGATTACGGCCAAAAGAAAAGAAATAAAGTATATTTTTGCTTCCTGTTTTATTATTTATGCTAAATTTAGAACTAAAGTGTGAATCGTTGAATAGAAAAAAGTGCTAAAGAGGAAAAATTAAGGACAGAGTTCTTTTTGTAAAAAATGAAAGCAAGACTCATGATGATGTTTGGCTAGTACAGCCAAGATTCCTCATGGAAACCACCTTTATCATGACCAACAATGTCCAGTGCCTTCATGCTATGGTGCATTATGCCTAAAAGAAATGCATGAAAATTTAAACCAACAATGGAGGAAAAGAAACCGCTACACTTACGTCTGTATAGTATTGTCTCACTTTGGAACCGAATATATGTTATAAATCAAAATGGCTGCTCCATTAGAAAAACTGTTATAGCACCCTCATTCTTCATGAGATCATGACAACAAATTCATTGTGATGAGCCATACACAATAGCCAGTGATGTGTACATGACTTGGGTAAATATTAAAAATGCAATACATGTGGTATAGACTCATTCTGATAATCAATAATAAATAGCATTACATTTTAAATGAATGAATTCAATTAGAGAAGCTATGTAGCTTGGAATCTTGTGTGATTTATTCTTAACTGCTGCCATTAGTGATTGATAAAGTATAGCAGGGAGGGGTTTTGTTTCAAGGTTCTTGTGTAGTTGAATAATAATTCTAAGCAAACATCCAAAATAAAGTGAGATTTGTTATTTAATTTGAATATCAGTTCATTATATGTGATCAGGATATCCTTATAGTGAGGATTTCATTCATTAGAAAATTAGGTTGATGCTCTGGTCTCTAAGCTTAGATCAATAATTAGCTTACCTGTTCATCCTGTTTTCATTTTACTTTAGCTATTAATCTCATTAATGAGAGAAGTAGTTTGTACTCCCAGGTCAACTTATTTAGAAGCTAGTTGCTTTAATAAAAAAAAAGTTAGATTTGTCTATAAATACTTCCCAGGAATGGTTTTAGTTTTTTTGGAAGGAAATAGTCTTTGCACCAAAGATTGAGATTTGTGAGTGACTATAAAGAAGGAGGGAAAGGGTGGTAGGTCATTGTATTTGATGTAATAAAACCAAGTCATTTGCTTTCAAATATGTCACTGGAATAAATAAATAGCTTTAGAAAATCTGATAAAATGTTTGACTATTTTTAGCATTATTTGTTGAGTTTCATATCACTACTATTACATGGCCCTTCATTAAGAGCCTCGGTGAGTGTTTTCATATGTAAATAGATAGTTTAGTTTGGCATATATGATAGAAACCTTTCGCATAATATTACCAATTTTTGTTCTTATAAATCGTCCATATTAAAAATCTGTCAATATTAAAGGGATTCATACAACATCTGGATAAACATTTCATACTATTTTTAATAATTCAACTTTTTAATTGTTGAGAGTACTATAAAAATTGTAGTCTCTGTGTATATTTTTCTATTTCCATAATTGCTTATTTAATTTAATATTCTCAGAAAACAGTTTTCAAATTCATGGAGTTAAAGATAGCTAGCTCTTATAACTCTGATTTCTCAATTTTTGCAACACAGATGCATGTCATATACTAATTAAACTAGCATAAGCTTAACCTTATTTACAGATAATCACAATCTATATTAATTGTCTCTATAAATTGTCTAGGCATTGAATTAATCAATGAATGTCAGATGGCAGTGAATAAAAATATGAACTATAAGATAAACTAATAATGATAAATAATTAAGGTCTTCCATAGGAGACTTAACACAAGACTATTTATCTTTGGGTTGTAAATATTTTTAAATGTTTTTTTTGTTGTTGCTTTTCTTATCAGCTTAGGTATTAAGTGAATAAGTATCTGATTGCCTATGAACCAATTAACAAAAAAAATTTCTTGAACTTTGATGATAATTGCTAATTAGCTAAAAGGTTTCTCATCTTAGTTTAAAATTGAACTTCATATCATAAATGCAACATATTAATATGTTAACTACTGCCAATGCAAAAGATTCATTATAGTAATTGTATCTGTTATATATATAAAACATCATGATGTAGTGTACATAGATCTGCCTTCAGGTCCCATGATCCAGGATCAAATCTAGATAAAACTTGAAAACCTTTTCAGGTAGCTGAGAATTTCCAAACAATGTAGAACATTTTTAAAAATAGTTAGCCTTTATCCAATTCAATTATCTAATCATTGGTCGTAAATGGGTATCTAAGCTACATTTAGTTAAATATTAAAATAAAAATTATAAAATCTTACCAATTATTATAATACCATTTATTTCACTATTTTTCATGAAGGGATTCTGGAGAAATTTTCAGCATTTAATACCCATTTAAGATTTTTATGATAATTGAATGTTGCAACATTTGTGAGTATTTTATTACAAATCTGGATGATAACTCCAAATGTTTATCACCAGAAAGTAATTTCTGGGGCTCAATGCTGAACATTTGAAATAGTGCATTATAAAGGTACAGAATGCATAAAATTCTTAAAATGTCATGGTGAGATCATAAGTTCAACAAACCCTCAGGTTGAGAGCTATGATACTACTGGTAGAGAGCCCATTATAAAATAACACCTTCCCTGGACTGGACTAAGAAGTTGATACGAGATACAGACTTTTTAAAAATTCATTTTATGGTGAACTTGAGTATGGTTTTCATAGGAGAAGAAAACTCCATCTATGTCATGAAGATTATCTAAAAGACATTCTAAAGAAGTACAATTGTGTTTGTTTTCATTGGGAAGATATGGTTGAGGATAGAAGACAACGGAAAGCTACAGTTAGGCTTTGATATTGAAATATTTAAGAAAAAAAGTTTGCTGTAGAAGTTAAAAGACAATATCACTGAAGGTTGAATAAACTGGGTGGATATGTTCTGTATATAATAATGTTCATATTAATGGATTAGTTTGTATAGTCAGTATATGGAAATATGGAGGTGTTTATTATTTCTATAAAGATATTACATACGGGACAGAGAAACGTGAATAACTCCATGTGTGTAAATTTTAAAAATCAGATATATTAATCTTTAACTGAGGCTTAAAGTTTATATCTGTGCTAGAGATAATCTCTAGTTTTGAAAATGATTAGTAATAATCATTAGTGTATTTATCAAAAATGGATGGCGTCAAAGTTGTAAGTGGAGGAAGTTTGACAATGGAAAATAAAAAGTAACAATTTACTCTAGATAAATACTTTGCATATAATAAAGATATATATGAGAGATAGAGACCTGGGCCAACTGATGAGTGCTGGTTCAGCACGAAATGCATCTTGTGGGTCATTTGTCTTTTATTATATCTTTATTTATATGAATTTAAAAAGAATGGGGAAGTATGGAGGTGTTTATTATTTCTATTTGTATAGTCACCACAAAACTCTTCTCTAGTATTTTATTACCATTGTTCATCTCTTTTTTTTGGAATTGGAATACCCATTTTCATTTGTAAGTGGAGCACCCAATGACACCTTAACTTCAAACATTATTAACCATATGTTGGATAACTGAATAGGCATCTAAATTTTCTTAAGTTTATTGATAAAATCATTGAGCAATCAATAAATGAAAGTTTATTTTACCATTATATATTATATACAAATAATAAATAATTCAGATTATGTAATAACTGAAGAGAAAGTAATTGATTGAAGTTTCCAGTAAGTTATATAATATAAATAAACTTTAAAAAAACAGATAATACTAGTTGACCTTTAACATTTGTTATTTATGGGTTCCATTACATAATTTTAAATGAGGGAATGGATTCGATCTATTGATTATACAGTATATTACGTAAATAAGCATAAATAAGAACAAATGCTTTTAGAGCTTATTTACTGTATGTAACATTGGAAGTTTGTTACTTCCTGTTCGAATGCTAAATTACTATTTACTTTATAGTCTTGAATGTATATAAAGATTAGCAAATTCAATAATGTTTTCAAACAAGTGTGAAACTTTGACATAATTCATACATTCATAGGAGAAATCATTATTTACTTATTTTAAAAATCAATGCATGTGAAGAGTTTTAAGTCAAATATTTGTAATATAATAAATACAGATTTATTTTCAACTTTATATGTAAACTCTAGTTTCCTGTCAAGCGTTGGTGGTCGAGAGGTCACCACAGCCACCTTACAAATAGTTGTCCCGGATTAGCGGGTTCGCTTCTCGGCCGATGCTATGACATATAAGAAAAAAAAAACTTCTAGTTTCCGATGAATCAAATGACGTTGCTAAATAGTTCATCCTCCACTCTACTAGATTGTTGCCAATACAAAACGGCTATTTGCATTAACTGTCCTGGATATATATATATTAGCCTATCTAGTAACTTTTCGAACGAGAGTGAAATCATTATAATCCCGGTGTAAATAATGCATTATTTAAATTTTTACGGGAGAGTCCATTCCCTATTACTTACTCATTCTCAAACCTATGCAAGTGAGAAATATTTTCTATGACACTAAACTTAAGATATGAGAATCGTATTGCTTTGGTTTTATATATGTTCTTATAAGAAAGAGAAATGATGCTGTATGTATTGGGACAATCTCACCAGCACGTCATTAAAGTTTGAAGTACAGTATTTAGATTTAAGTCTTTTTCTATATTAATTATTTATCCACACACGCACATATACAACTAGATAGATTTAATTCATAAACCTCATACCATGTAAAACTGGAAATTAAATACGGCACAGTAAATAGTAAAAAAAAAAGACCCTGACTGCGCTACTCTTTAAATAAACCAGGAGAGGACTTAATGTATCTTTTCTAAAAAGACCGGAAATGAAGACATAGATAAACAATTGAATTTATAATCAGTTTCTTAGCAAAAAACACTTGACATATTTAGTAAGAAAATGCCATCTGTTTTTACCAATACTTAACCGACAGATAAAAGTCTCGTGTTCCGATTGCGAGCACTTAATGCCCCATATTTTTCTTTAAAATATTTCCAACTGTTGTAGCATAAACGAAGTCATTGAAGATTAAACAAAGAATTAGTCCTGGCGTCTACAGATCTCTGAGCAAATTGTCTTTAAATTAAAGTTTAACGAAACGTGCTGCGAGCAAACAAAAAATAAAGAAAAACATATTGGAGGTTTAGTTAAACAAATCATTTGATAAATCAATACATATTTATAGGTAAGCTAATATTTACATATACTTCGCCAAACATTATATATGCTAAATATTAAGATAGTAAACATTTGTTATTTATGTTAGTGTTTCATTGATTTACGATTTACTTTTAAATTAGAAATGTTGGAATAAATACAGTGACAACTCGCAAGCAAAGGCAAATTAATAACGATGATGATTATGATACCATACTGCCTAGTTATCCCAACTTGTTTACGGATAAAGAATTTGACAAGTATTTTAGCTGTAAGTAGTGATAAAAAGTCATCGTCATCATTATTGATTATTATCACTATTCTTTCCATTGAGATTTGGCGCAGTAGAGCGTCCGGCTTTGGATTGGGAGATTTGGCGCTCTAACCTTTGTGAACACCAGAGCCACTTTTTTTTATCCAATATTCTAGAGCAGTTGATCCCAATCTGGATTATGGATGCTTCCCGGTATGTAAATCGGAGCATTTAGGGATTTAAAAAAAAGAAAAAGAATAATAGTGAGAAAAAACACGCATGTCATTTTTAAGGTTACTGTAGCTTTAATAAGTCCCGTATTTCAATACTTAACATCATTGCAGTTTGAACTGGCTACTTGAGAGTTGGACTTTTTATATATTTATTAACAGAGGGCGTAGATGAAATTTCTTAACGCTTGAGAGAATGATTTGATATTCAATTTCAGCTAGCGGTATGCACTGGGATTATTCAATATAAATGTATATTGTTCTGTCTATTCCATTTTGTCTAATGCTTTTAACGCCCTCTGTCGAGTTATTTATTCGCAGTTAGAACATTTAAATATAAACATATATGCTCTACCTGTGTCTTTACTATCCCATTGCCTTTTAATTCATTATTGGATTATTACAACACATATGAAGCAAAAGTAAACATCAATTACAAACATTTTGCTAATATGAAGGTAGAATTTATAAAAATGGGGGATTAAACATGTACAGGTGAAAAGGGTCAGGCAGCATTGCTGCATATATAAAGGTCTCTGAATTATTACAATTTTTGTTCCATATCACTATGGTAAAATATTTTTTCTTAATCCATTACCTTATATTTTGGTCATTCATAGGTTCATTCACAATCTCATGGGAGCAAGTTTAGGTATTTATTTGTCTGTTTCAGCAATATGTTTTTAAAAATTTTTTTTTTAATGATATCAATGTGCCACATTGAAAAAATGTCTGCAGCATCACTTCTAACCAATACATGTGTTTCGCAGGGAAATAGTTTAGCTAATCAACAAAAAAAATTTAAAGCACTACACCTTAACCCATAATGGAACAATGAATTAACAATACATTTGTTTTAAATTAAAAATAATTTACACTGTCACAGAGGCTAAACTCTCCATTCAGTAGAACCATTCACTGCAAGAGTAATTAATGGATGCAGAAAGGTTTGTGCATAAAATTTCTATCTATGCCTACTCAATCAATATCTAGAAACTAATTTCTAGTTTGTGGCTTTCATCAGTAAGGAGCCTTGGATATGAGACTAGTTACTAACATTGGATCTGAGAGCATCACATCTAGATCTTAGGTTCTAGTGTGACCCTCCAGCAGCGACCTTTTATCTTATTAGCTGACAATAAAGCTTCGAGTCCAAAATGAAACACAATAATGTTTTAAATTCAAGTTCATTAGCTTGTATAGTCATAGATCTGAACTCAGTTCAGCATCCATACTCTTTGGTGTATTTGTTTCTTTAATAATCGTAGTCACCATAATCCTATTGGGCAGGATTGGTATTAAACCACTAAACATCACATGAACACCAGTTTTTATGCTTACATAAGCTTTGCAGAGATTATACTCTTCATATAGTAGCACTACTCAGTGCAAGCCAGAGTAATCAATGGATGCATGAAGATGTGTGCATAAAATCTCTATCTAGTGCCTACTCATCCAATATCCCCAGACTAGTTTTAATTACTGGCTTACACTGAGTGGCAGTATTGTATGAAGAGTTTAGTCTCTGTGTAAAAAATTTATGTAAGCATAAATAATGGTGATCATATGATGTTTAGTGGTTTAATACCCTGTGTATGCCATTAAAACCATGAATTACAACAATGTTTTCAAGTGGTTTGATTGAGAAAGAACATTGATGATGATTTTTAAAGGTACAAAACACACATTTCATGTTATAAACTCAGGATCATTATTTTTGCAGAGCCAATGAACATTACTTAATCTTTTTAGTAAATATTTATCTGTAGTATTACTTTTTCTAAAGTTATAAAATATTACAAAAAGCAATTATATCTCATAAAAATTAGATAATTTAAACAATATTCATTTAGTGAATGTATTTACATCCATGTGAAATACTCAAAATGATATTAATAGAGAGAATTAAGAAAGTAATGAGTTATACCCTCATAATATATTCATCCTTGATGATGAAGTGCATCTAAATGTTAATATGTTATAGCAAGATAGCTGAAGATAATTTATTATAATATAACTTTTTTATACTCAAATAGGAAATTTGAAATCATATATTTTGTTTTTATAATTTGTGAGAGTGTTTAATAAAGTGCTTATTATATGCATTAATTTATTTTACATAGGAAATAATTAAACTGCCTCTTGAATTTTGGGGTTATGGAAATATAGTCATTTGATATACCTGTTAATAAATCTTAATTTGGTTATTAGTACCATTTGAAGTACTTTTTATGTATTGGAGTATTTAAGAAGAGATTTGATATAATTAGATATGAAACAAACTTTAGATTTTCCCCTGATCTAAATGGCATTTATACTCATAATGATGGAAGGTACTGTGAGTACTAGGACTAGAATATCTCCCATGTCAATTTTATAATATTGTATAGGTAGAATATATAAATAACCTTGAGTCCAATACGTAATGAGATCACATGAGTTTGAAGAAATTATTCTAGATACATATCCTAGTGGAAGTTTATGTACCAACAGTCATACATACATTGAACTGGTACCAGACATGCATAATTATGGCTTAACATCAATTGAAAACATTAAAATATTTTGTGCTGGTAGCATCGTAGTAATAAATGCACTGCTGGATGAAAAGTGCTCTCGATTTAAATAATTCAGGAACTTAGATTCAGCTTCAAACTCCTTTATGATGAAGTCCATAATCCTAAAACTAATGTAAAGATATGAATAAGATAAGAGTGGATAGAGTTTAATAAATTCAATATCTAGCATCTATTTATTATTTAATTTATAATAGGCAGCAGAGGTTAAACAGAAACAGTTAGCTTTTGATCTTAAATAGGTAAAAGTAAATAAACGAACACACTGATTTATGGATGTTTTGATAAGCATGTTCATTTAGTATGTGCATAATCACATGGTTATAACAACTGTTATGTCTAGAATTTGTGGACATCAATTTTCTTCCTACCTGGTGATTTCATTCTCTCAAAAAGAAATTAAAAAATCGGCTTTCATGTTTAAAATGTTGTTATAAAAGATGATATTAAGATTGGAAAATATATACCACAGTTCCAAACTTGGGTTTGTAAAAGTACATCAAAATAAGAAAATTAATACTTTATTTGGCTTGAATTTTAAAAAATGTGATGAAACAAATAAATCGAGAAGTGTAGCAGATTAAACTTGTTCAGGAAGCTGATCAATTGGTATATAGAAATTAAAAAATAGCTATAATCAGAAATTTTTAACCAAAAATATTAGATTTAAAACAGGCAAAACTCTATACGTATTTCCACTCAGTGCAAGCCAGAGTAATCAATGGATGCCAGAAGTCTTGTGCAGAAAATCCCCATCTAGTGGCTACTAATCCAAATTCCTCAGACTAGTTTCTGGCTTGTGGCCTTCCTCAGTGAGGAGTCTTGGATCTGAGAGCACTGCACCTAGATCTTAGGATCTAATGCGACTCTCCAGCACACATCTTTTATCTGTACTTAACTACAACACTATGAGTCTTAAATTGAAATCACTATAATATTTTCAATCCAAACTCAGTAGCTTATATAGTCATATAGGTCTGAACTCAGTTCAGTACCTATACTTTTTGTTGTCTTCCATAAGAAATGGTGATCATGTGATGTTTATTGGCTTAAAAGCAATCCTGCCTAATAGGATAGTGGGGCTATGATTATTAAAAAACCAAAGACACCAAAATGTATATACTAAACTGAGTTCAGACCTATGTGACTATATAAGCTACTGAGCTTGGATTGAAAATATTATAGTGTTTTCAATTTAAGACTCATAGTTTTGTAGTTAAGTAAAGATAAAAGGTGGCTGCTGGAGGGTTGCATTAGATCCTAAGATATAGGTGCAGTGCTCTCAGATCCAAGGCTTCTCACTGATGAAGGCCACAAGCCAGAAACTAGTCTGGGGATATTGGATGAGTAGACATTGGATAGGGATTTTCTGCACAAGCCTTCTGGCATCCGTTGATTACTCTGGCTTGCACTGAGTGGTAATACATATAGAGAGTTTTGCCTGTTTTAATAACAGTTAAGAGCAAGCATAAGAAATGGTGATCATGTGAAGTATTAGATTTCTGTGAGAGATGTTGATTTTATGTTAAGACAGAAAGTCTGAACAAATCGATTATCAGCTATGACTAAAATTCCTTTCATTTAGACATAGTAAATAAAAAACAATGACACAGATAAAATTGAATACACTAATTTAATAATCGCACTATAAATTATAAATATGATTCTACACAAATAATATATAACACAGTAATTCATCTATGTAAATATGAGGTTGACAATTTCCCAAACATCTTAAAAAGTTCTATACTTCATTGCTAAATATCATTACACTCACCTTGAAAGGAAGTTATGCACTGATGACAGAACCTAATCCATCTTTCAAAGTAATTTTGTCCCTTTTTTGGAACAGCCATTAGTGTTGTTGTTATATACTTGAGTAAAGTGAAGAAAAAATCATTATATTGGGGGGAAGATTAGGGGAACACTCCCATTACTTGAATTCAAGTTTTGACATATTCATGAACAAATAAAAACACAACAGCAGTAATGAATGACACTACCACATATCAGTGCAAATACAATGCAAGACACTGCAATACCAAGATTACAAAATTATCCGGAGTTATTGTATAGTACTGTGAACATAAATTTACTAATTTAATTGTTAGACTTCATATATACTCAAGAGGCTTTTTAAACAGTAATAAGAGCTGTGATGGCTCCTTATAGTCTATGATTTTTTCATTTCATGGCACTCAGCATTTCATGAATAATTAAATCTGCAACAATTACATCACACAATTGTAGTCCATTCTTTGTATCTATTTTTAAAACATCTTAAGTTATGTAATAATGATAGGATGATGTTTCCAACTATTTTTGCCTATGCCTAAATATATATGTGTATGTGTAATGATATTTTATTTGGTATCTGTATTTCTTCAAAGTTATATACGTAATCTTGTACTTAAATATTAATAAATACAGTAACATAAATATATATAAAGTACAACTTTTAAAACTTTTATTCACCTAGGAGCACTTTTGACTCACTTCATAGTCATTGTCAACTAACACTAATTTTTTTAAAGATATCTTCAAACATGCTTGCAAAGTCTAGTCTTCTCACAATTCATTAATTTTAATGTTTGCCACTTGTCTACTTATTAAGTCAGGCTTACATTTATATATTAACATAGCTTCCTTTATTTTCTTTTTATTATTGTTTTTTTTTTAAATTTGTAATATTTTCATATTATTATAGTCAAAATTAAAAACATATTTACATAATCTATTATGATCATAAGAAACTGATATTGAAACATATATATATTACAAGGGACTTGACTTTCAAGCTTCATACAGCTATGCACTCCAACTTATACAACTGATACACATGACCACATACATGTGAAAAAGATAAACAATCTCCAATATATGTATTTCATGCTGAACCAGAACTCATCAGTTGGTCCAGATCAATATCTTGCACACATATATACAATCAGTGATCAGTTCTAGTCTTTTATAATTATGTAAAATTTAGTATAGACAATATACTTATATTTGAATATTATATATATATTAATCGTTTTCTCAGCATTTGTTACTATCAGTTCTCATCTGATGCTAAATAATTCATGGTTGTTTTTTTTTTAAATCATTTGAATTTGTTTAACTTTTATTTTTTTTGTTTTTATATATATATATATATTGTAACCAGTTGGCTTACATAACACACAATAATATAGTGCGCTTGCACATATATATATATATATAAAATAAAGAAAAAGTAGAAATAAACACAGACATAAATTTTTGTAGATATTTTTCTACATTTCACTGAAATAAAAATAATAAATAAAGGGTTAAATAACTCTGGATTTAAAATAATATTTCATTATGAGATAAATATTTTAAAGAGATGTAATAAATATTATTATTTATAACTCTGATTTTGAAATTTAAAAGTAAGCATGTTTTCTGATAATTGTAAAAATGTCTATTAACTATTTTGAAATCTTTTTAATTAATTGGTAAATTTCTATTATCAAAGTAAAAACATGTATATAGATCACACCTTTGGTCAAATTCTAAAGAATTAAAGTTAATTGAAAACAGTCACTATGTTTTTATCACGTGACCCAACCAAGATTATAAAAAAACTGATAAAAATATCAGTTAGTTTTTGCTTGCAGTTTTGTAAGAGTTGGCTAGAAGAGTCTGGTTGTAATATTTTAAGCAGTGGCCAACTAGGCCAACTGCAAAGTTTGGCTTTAATTTTCTGAGAAGTGGTTAACAGAAGAGCTAACGACAGAGCTAACTGTAAAGTTGGCCAAAATATTTTGTGAAGATTTGGTAACTGTAGCAGAGAATGGCAACAGTAAAGCTAGTTCCAGAAATGTCTAATAGAATTATACAGCGAACTGCCACGAGGATGTAAGAATGCAAGGAAGTAGCTGCTCTACAGTTTACTGATGGAGTTTGAATTTACATAGAGAAAAGGGTCAAGGTTCTTTATAATTTATAGCCTTAAAAGTGTTCTGGAAAACAGCATGCTGACCTCAAGCTTACCAAATCCAAGTCTAAGTATAACCGACTGCAGAAAGGAGATAGTCAACCATGCCTAAATTATATACTTTTACCTGATGATGACAATTGCCTGGATTGACCAAAAAACCAGCTTTTCCAAGAGAAACACCAGCTCAATAAAGAAGTTGTTATATGTATGCTGATGTGTCTATATGCAAAGAGAAGCACATATAAAGATGTATACAAAAGTGAGTTGTTTTTAAATAATTCATTTGGGAAGACATTGTAAATCCATATTTTTAAATTTAAAGACATTTATAATTAGTTAAGAGGTAACCTGATAAAAGATTTTCTAACCTCTCAAAAATTGACTATATATATATTTAAAAGAATACAAAAAAGTTGTAATAGAATTTGATAAAAATTGACTATATATATATTTAAAAGAATACAAGAAAGTTGAAATAGAATTTGATAACTGATTTAAAATTATATCTACATTTTGTTTATACCCACACATATATATGAAATTGTGCTTATTTTCCAAAGAAATTAATTATGAAAATATAATATTATTGCTGTTAAATTAAAATATGATGTACATTTATAGTATTTTTTTTTAAAACCCAATAGAAAAGTTTAATCATGTATTTATTATTTTATATGATGATTGTAATTTAAGTCAATTGTAAAATGTGCAGCTGTGCTTATATATATATATATGTGTGTCTGTAATATATGTAAACCACCGTATAGTAATTTAAATTTTGTATATTAATTACATAAATCAATGTAATAATTTGAATTTTGTATAGTAATTTTGTAGATCACAAATATGATAATTTTTTTTTATTGCATATTATTCAAAATCAGAAGCCTTATCCTATATCCTTAAATATCATTTATTTTTTTGTTAATAATAAACTTGTATTTAAAATAGGCAAAACTCCCTCCATACAGTAGTGCCACTCAAAGCAAGACAGAGTAATCAATGGATTCCAGAAGGCTTGTGCATAAAATCCCTATGTAGTGCCTACTCATCCAATATCCCCAAACTAGTTTCTGGCTTATGACCTTCATCACTGAGAAGCCTTGGATCTGAAAGCACTGCACCTAGATCTTAGGATCTAATGCAACCCTCCAGCAGCCACCTTTTATCTCTACATAACTACAAATCTATGAGAATAAAATTTAAAAACACACAAATATTTTCAATCTAAGCTCAGTAGCTTATATAGTCATATGGGTCAGAACTCAGTTCAGTGTCCATACATTTTGATGCTTTTGGTTCTTTTATAACCACAGCCACCACCTTCCTATTAGGCAGAATTGATATTAAACCTTTAAACATCACATGATCACTATCTCCTATGTTTTCTCATAACTTGTTAAAATAGGCAAAACTCTCTCCTTGCAGTAGTGCCACTCAAAGCAAGGCAGAGCAATGAATGGATTAACAAGTTATGATCAAGCATGAGAGATAGTGATCATGTGATGTTTAAAGGTTTAATACCAATCCTGCTTAATAGAAAGGTGGTGGCTATGCTTATAAAAGAACCAAAAACACCAAAATGTATGGGCACTGAACTGAGTTCTGACCCATATGACTATATAAGCTACTGAGCTTAGATTGAAAATATTTGTGTGTTTTAAATTTTATTCTCATAGATTTGTAGTTATGTAGAGATAAAAGGTGGCTGCTGGAGGGTTGCATTAGATCTCAAGATCTAGGTGCAGTGCTCTCAGATCCAAGGCTCCTCACTGATGAAGGCCATAAGCCAGAAACTAGTTTCAGGATGTTGAATGAGTAGGCACTAAATAGGAATTTTATGCACAAGCCTTCTGGCATCCACTGTTTACTCTGTCTTGCTTTGAGTGGCACTACTGTATGGAGAGAGTTTTGCCTATTTTAACAACAGTTATGAGCAAGCATGGGAGATAGTGATTATGTGATGTTTAAAAGTTTAAACTTGTATTTAATCATTAAAATTATATTGCATTATCTCTTAAGTCACATACAGTAATACAACTTGTGTTCTCTGAGCTATATTCATGCATAGAATGTATATATAAATGGGGATGTGTATTTAATGCTTTTTGGCATCCAGAGATGATTAACCATCATGCTGGTTGGTGCAAAAGGGAATACTCTTTAAAGCCCACACACTTCATTTTATTTGTCTTATTTAAAAGTTAAGTTTATAGTTGGCCAATACAAGCAGTCTGAGAATTGATGATCAGCATGTTTTAATGTCCCATGTTATTGTTTAGATTTTTTGGTTATGTATTCTGATGGATTCACACTTAATTTATGCCTCCAAATTAATAGTTAAATAATTGTCCCAAGCTGGCAAAGGCTCAATAGTTAGCCTGGTCTACAAAAGACCCATTTCAAATCCAGCCACAGGATGGATTGTTTGATTTATTGTACTGATTTTATTATTTTTTATTGTGGATCATTCATGATGATGAATGATTTATTTTCAGTGAGTACTGATATTTACTTTTTGATAATTCTGGTTGATATATGATTGATGTATAGTTATTTTAGTTATTCTAAGGAGTGAGTGTCTGATCTCTCAGAGATCTTTTGATCTCATGTTCCCCTTAAATATATCTTACTTAAATATTTTATACTTTTGTAAATTATTGATTTTGTATTGACTTGGGGTCGGTGATTATTTGCCATCACCCCAGGTTCACTCCACTTCCTACCATTCCATCCCATTACAATATACCTTATTTAATTCTCACTTTAGTTATTTCTCAAGAAATCCAATTAATTCTCAAAGCAGTTTACAAATATTTTAGAACAATTTCTCTAATTATTTCTTATTAAATATATATCAGACTTGATACTGTAGATGTTTGACAACAGATGCTTTTTACATCATGCTCAAGTTTAAATCATGATAAGACACAGTAATTGCTACCTTTTTTCACTGATTAAAAATTAAATAAGAAGGTTAGAATATTCAGGTATTAATAGATATAATAAATAGGTATTTATTGACAACTAATTGAATTGTAATGTTCTGAAAAATAGACAATCCAGTGAAACATATGTTAAAATAAACAGTAAAAGATTGTGGGAAGGAGGGATAAGAAATAACTTAAATATGAGAAAAACAAGGCTAAGATGAGAAAATTTGAAAAGAATGATTGTTAATGGCTGATGATGATGATAAAGAGTGATTTCAAAATCATTACTCCGTCATAATGTTATAACAAATGCTCAGTCATAATGTTATAACAAATGCTATAATGGATATTTTAGATGGTTTTGCTTTTAAACCAGATATTTATTCAAATAAAAATGCATGAATTTCTATCAGAGATCAGTCAAAGTAACTCAGTAATAAAGATCTACGACCAAAAGGCATCACATAATCACAAGGTGCAATATTTTCTTACCCTTTAATATCTCTTTACCATAATTTTATTGTAACATCTCAATATTTATTTTAGCCTGTGTGGTTGATGCAGAGAGAGAAAAATCGATTTATAGAAGTTAAGACCCAATGATCAAACTTAATTCTAACACTTCCATGACTCAAACTGTTTATGAGCTACCAAATAATAAAACTATTTGATTTTTCTTGTTAATATTTAATTACATCATAAACTTTAATAATAATAAAAAGTTTAAACATTAAGTGATTAAAAGTATATGATTAATACATTTTTAGCGTCTTTAATAAATATCTTTCTCTTTAATATCCCACCATTAATTTATTTAATATCTCAAGTGGAAGCTCCTGGTTATTAATCATCTTCTTAGTACAAGCTTGTTTGGATAATATTTTGTGATTTTTTAAAAATTGAGTCTCATCTTAATTGTTGATGAAATTTCAATCACACATACATATATTCAAGTTTTTTGATTCGTGTCAATGTATCCCTTTTTTTGGCTTTACCATATTGCAATCATTTGTCAGCATACAAAGTCCAGCCATCTTATCTCATTTTTTATATAAGTTAAACATAAACAACTTGGACATATTTTCATATACATTGTAATGGATGTAGCAGTTTGACGTGCAACTTCGCCAGTAGGCACCCCTAGATAATAAATCTAGACCTCTTTTTTATACCAGATTCTTATCTAACATTCATAACTAATGAATACAAATCCTAAAAAAGAAGTTAGGTTTACCAGGAAAGTCATACATGCACACAAACTTACTAACTATACAAATTTATTTTTATTTTAAATAATCCAGTGATTGTGGACATTAGCCCAATATTATATGTAACAAAAATATTATATTTAGCATATAAATATTTTAGAATTTTATTCAAATTGTTAATCAAGTAATGATCAATATTTAATAAACAAAATAATTTATTTAAAAAAATAAGCTAATGCACATGCGCTTTGTAGATGTCACTATATAAATGAATACTGCCACTTTTTCAAACACGATTAAGTCTTTGGGAAAAGATAGAATGAATCCATCTATCTTTTCGACCCAAACGTGTATGTATGGGCAAATCTTAAGTATTTGAAAATGTCTTGTTTACATATGGTTAATTTAATAAGAATGATGTAATATTTGAAAATGTCTTGTTTACATATGGTTAATTTAATAAGAATGATGTATTGTAAATTCTAGAAATTTCACAAGCATCATTCATTCACATAGTAAAAAAGTAATTTAAAGTGATCAATTAACAACTTCACGCTCTCATTTTCAAACAATTAAGATTTTCCCATACATATACATTTGGGTCGAAAAGATAGATGGATTCATTCTATCTGGATCCCAAAGACTTTATCTTGTGTTTGAAAAAGTGGGAGTATTCATTTATATAGTGACATCTACAAAGCACATGTGCATTAGCTTATTGGTATTACAGTTTATAAAAACATCATGCTATATAAAATAAATGTCTTCTTTAAAAAAATAATGTTGTAGCAGCTATTAATATTTAAATCCACATACTGCAATTAACCAATACATATATGACTGTCAAACCAACATAGTGACCAACTAAACCTACCCAGCTTTGATATAAACAGTTAGTAATTCAGTAACCTATACACTGAGGGCTTATAAAAAGAAGCAATAGGTGAAATGCCTATAAAGATATAATGTCAATAGTAAATACAATATTTAAACTAATGGCATTGAAAAAGGAACTATATTTAAGACCATAGATATAAAATATTTATACATGCATCATTGGGCAATTCTCTTTTATAAAATAAATATTCAGTAGCAATTAAACATCATTATAAACTTAAAATTATAAGTAATTATCTTTAAATATCAAAGGTTATATATTTTATGATGTGCATCAAAATAATAATGTCAGTATACTTTCATAAATAAGAATAAATTATTCCCACATTTATATGATATTTGATTATTTCAATGGAAACCCAATGCAGAAGACTATTTTGGGGCAGAAAAGCCCAAGTCATTAGTCTCAGCCTTCTTCAAAAACCAAAGGCTCAAAACAGGCTTGGATTACATTTGATCTTCACTTTCCTATTTCAAAGAACATACAATATATTAGTGAAATTATTTTTCCAAAACCCTTGTATGGAAAGCCTCTTGCCATTGGTGAGGGTTGAACCAATGGATCATCCTCCTCCCAAATAAACAAGCATTTGGTTTCAACAACAAGAGTCAATGATTGAAAAAAAAAACTAAGTCATCATCTGCACTGTTCGGAAGCATTTAGTATGATACAAAACAACAAGTCCACAGTAGAGTCTTCTCTCAATTGGTATTCCAAGGTTTACGATGTTGACAAAAGAATAAGACTGGAACCTAAGCTAGTGGATATCCTCATAAAAGTCAACCTTTGATCCCTTCCAACCTGTGCCTTTCTGTGTTACAAATGGGGATACAGAATTGATCCACTCTGCCTGATGTGTAATAAAAATGAAGAGACAATGATCCACATTCAAGATCAATGCGAAATATGGAATAATCTACATTATTATGCACTTAAAAGAATCAGGGTACAAATATCTCAAAGGCAATAAAGAGTGGCCTTTATGGTAAAATTAGACTGGCCACCTTTATAAATTTCACTATATGGATAGTGCAAAATAATATTGTCTTTGACAATGGATTGAACAATAGGCCAGAAGAGCTTTTTTCAAGTTATTTGGTGAGGCCCATGACTAAAATTGGAAAATATGCTAGCACTGGTTAGCCAGTCAGACATGAGATCAACTGAAAATCTAAAGATCAAAGACCCATAGGTGTTTATTGGACTGTTATGGCAAGATTGATCAACTGGATAAAAGGACTCCTATGCAGAGTTTAAAAGTTGTTACACTAATGTAACCCATGGTAAGTACAAATTGTGACATCAAATCAGAAATTTCATAGATTCTCTAGTAAATTGTCACAAGCTAAATTAATATCTAATAAGATTAATAAGTGGACGGTGGAAAGAGGACTATAGTGAAACCTCGCTTTGTTTGTGGAAAACTTTTACCTGAAACCACCTAGATAGCCACTGTAATTCTGTTTTTTGTTGTTGTTGTTATTTATTGTTAACACACTGTATTGAGTGGTCAACTTGTTGACACAAATAATGCCTAAGTAGCTTAATTCAATGTAATCCTTTATAGATGTGTCAGGCAGATGGCCTTTCCTTTCTTTTTTTCTTTTTTTACCGTTTGTTTTTTCTTTATTTCATTGTGGAGCCACTACCCATTTGTAAGCATGTAACCTATGATAAGAAAGATGTAAAATGATTTCCATATTTATCTTCTTAAGGTGTGAATCAAGTTGTTATTTGAAACTAAATTACTTTGATCTTATATGTATTTCTTGTAGTCTAATTTCAATCCAATTCAATCTTAGTTACTATATTATGTGTGCGTGGTATATGCATTAATGTTAAATTATAAATATTACCCCCATCATCATGCCATTAGTCTATTATGATTCTGTAGTCAGTTTATGTTAAATGAAACCTTGAGTCTTATGTTTCTCTCTGACCCTATGCCAGCTGTCAAAAAATGGAGACTGAGGGTAACCTCATATATGTCATTTATAAGATGTTGAGTCACGGATGACTCATAAAGAAGTTGAAGCTTTGTCGGATTCAGGACTTCACCATCCAATTCTGGTCAGCTTTGTTCTATTTGACTGGATTCTGGATTCTGTTGCACGAATGTTACAATATATATATATATATTGTAACGATATATAAATATGTCGTTACATTAATTTAAAATAAAAATTTAAAAGTTCGCAAATAAAAGTAAAAAACTAAACGCTAAAATTAAAACATTGTTAAACGTGTATACATTCGCACAGATGTTAAACTTTAAAAATATTTTTTTTTTCATAAACAAAAAAAAAAGGTATTTGAATGTATTTTTTTTAAATAAAAAAATACAAGATTGAAATATAAAAATATTTTAATAAAAAAATAACGTAAGTTAAAATAAAAACAGGTATTAATTAATTCCTGTAATCTATAAAAGGAAATGATTGTTTATTAATTATCTAAAAGCTGTTTAATTAAAAAGTCAGATGGAAAGTTAGATAAGAGAAGAAAGAGATTTTAGCTTGACAAATGGAAGCACTAAGCCTTGGCCCGGACCATAACGAAAAAACAGATTAGTGACGTTTTGTTCAGTGAATCCTTGTGGATAATATAAAAAGGAGAAATATTGAGTATTGGGAGTTCCAGCTGTTTGTTTTGAGAGTGGTGATAGAGACGCAATATCACACACTCTCTCTCTATTTTAAAAAATGAACTGATTGTGATACCGAAAGGAACCAGCTAATGCTACCTCCGGAACATCTGACTGGGTTTCAAACAAGGACTCCGTGGAAAAACAAGAACCTGGACTCTTCTTCCGTAAGCTGTTAACAATGAACTTAAAAAGTTTTTTTAATAATCAAGAACTTTCGTCAAGTTGAACAAATTAATAAACAAGCCGACTTATTTAAAATGGACTCTTATCTGACTTTTTGTAAGTCTAAATCAAATTAATAATGGTTAATTTTATATCTTTCCCGATTGTGAAAAGAATCATTTCCCTTTTAATATTTTTATGTGTAGTAATATTTTATTGGAGAAATTATTAAATGCATTACATTTAAGTTGTCTATAGACGCTTGCATGGATTCGTTTGCGGTTAATTAGATTTTGGTTTTCATATTTGATCAAAATATATAGACATTTGATAAATAATGATACCTTACGGTGAGTATCTAAAATGTATTTATTCGGATGTCTTTTAAGTTATTGGTGACAACGCAAGTATCTTATGGTGAATACTATTGGGTTACTTATAAGTTTCCCTCTGCGATTGTCGGTATCAATAATTTTGTATTTTGATCATTTATGTTTATTTTGAAATGTTTTTGACCGTGGAATCTGTGTAATCGATCTATACCCAACATTTTTAAATAAATCTGTGCGAACATATATAAATGTTAAAATTAAGTCGGGCGCGAATGGCTATATAGTTTTGTAAAGTTGTATTAAGGGAGGGTAATCTTAGGTTATTCATTTCGTAGTTGAATTGGTTCAATGGATTGGATATATTTGTGTAATTAGTACATGTAGTATGAGATCCGCTACGGGCAGGATTATAGATATACGCCACACACCCTCTGTTTGCCTATGGATGGGTTTGTAAGTCAGCAGAAGACCGCAGTCCATTCCTATGGAGTTTTTAGTTTATTGATCTACTTGCCCACAGATGTCACATTCCTGTTGGTGGAGAGTCAATGTCTTCTCTATTTCTACTTATTGTTCAGATGTACATTCCTGACAATATAGTATTTTGTGTTGTCGTATAATGCTACATTGAACACATGAATGTATCAGATGGATTGGCGCCAGTTGATTGCGAAATTTGTTGCCTAAGGTTAAATCGGGGAAGAATATTTTCCTTTCAAATACAGACCTATGTAGTCCATTCATACTCGACCCTCTAAATAAAATATTAAACATTATAGCAAGCTAATTTAAATGTAAAATTAAAAATTAAGATAAAAATCTAAATGTTAAACTTATTCCTCGAATTTAGAATGATTTTATATGTGCGTAAATAAATATTTTTCTGTGTTAATTTCTGGCAGTGGCTTTTATTATTTTATTCCTTTATATTTAAGATATAAAATTTATAGATTTTTATCTCGGCGTCTCCGCTGAGCTAGTGACAATGGGCTAACGATCTAAATATGTAAATAAAGTGGAATCCTAACAGCGCATATCTGCCTACTTTATAAATTTTTCTAGGCTCAAATGCCTAGATGGCGCCCTTTGGTAGTGCGGTGCGGTGCGATGCGATCTACCACTTCGTTTGGATCGTTATAATATATATATATATTGTTTTTCAAAATAAATTCCAAAATTCAAATATTTTGTAACTCTAACTTGGGATATTTTCCAAAATAAACTGCTTACTTTTTTTTATTTCATTAACTTTTATTATTGATATGGTCAATCTATTTTAATTTTTTTTTTCTCCCAGTCTAACTCACTCTTGATTTTATATTTTGGAAATATATTCTCTTACTCTTGTAAATTTTTTGTGTCACATTTTAAAATATATTTTGTGTGATTTGTGATTTTTGTATTTGTCAGTTATATTGCATATAATCCTATATCTTTTGTTCTTTGATTGCCTATGTGTTTTGTGTGTGTGTGTGTATGTTTTATTGTTTTAAATATACTTTTAAAAGTTACCTATTTATTCTAATATCTAGATCTAGATCTGTATTCATAGTCTTGCTAAGATTATATTTTTTCTACTTCTTTTTTTCCTATGTATTGATTTCTATTATAACATATCATACCCTTTACACCTTTTTAGACACTTTATCAATACTTTTATTTGTGTTACACTAACAATTTTGACTGTCCTGCAGTCATCATCAGAGTTCTTGTTGAGTTGGTTTTTGTAATAGAATCAACAAGAACTCTGATGATGACTGCAGGACAGTTGAAACTGTTAGTGTAATACAAATAAAAGTATTGGTAAGATTATATGTTACAACACTAGTCTTTACATTTAAATATCAGCCTTTCAAGCTAATTGTGCATGTGCTTTTTACGAGTGTTAATAATAAATGAATACTGTCATTCCCAACACAAGATATAGTATTTATGAAAGAATAAAATGAATCCACTTAATCTTTCAACTCAAATGCTTATATATGAGCAAATCTTAAGTACTGGCAATGAAAGTGTGAGGATAGACCACTCACTTTAAATTACTATTTACGATGTCTGAATGAATGACGTCGGTGAAATTGTCTAGAATTTATTAAATGTCACTCTAATTGAACACTAGTCTTTATTTTTAATTACTTTCAGTATAGTACTATATATTTGAATCATCTAACCCAGATGTTACCCTGTTTTTTTTTGTTCAGTCATACGAAATGATGATGATTCTGGAGTTCAAGACCCAATGATTATGATTCATCTCTATAGCCTCCAGTTCTCAAACTTCTTATGAACTCCCAAAAAATAAACCACTTCTTTATTTTTTTATTTATTTGAGCAGTGATTACCCTATCTCTCTCCCCCTTGCGGTTTAATTTAGCACTAATCAATTTGTTTCAGCATTCTAGGCACATCTGGCATTCCAAACATCCAACTTTTTTATAACCTTCCAAACAATAAAGCCATTTGACTTAAATTTTCTTTAGATTTGTCCAGATAAAAATTAGTTCTTCAGTTTGTTACAAGCATGCCACGCTTTTACTATTATGAGGTATTGTATTTTATTGCATTTGTAGTATTTTACATTAATCTTGGTTTACTTTTTGAAAAGATGTCATTTAATACAAAGATCTGGTAATATCATTAATATCTAGACAATCACTTTTATAAAGGTGAGGAAGTGAAGACAATTTAGTCGGAGTATTATTTCTTTAAAAAAAAAAAGAACGAGAGATAATATATTTTTAAATATGCACGCGTGTGTAAATAATATATATATATACTCAACGATTTCAAGAGATTATAAAAAAACCCAGAAAGAGACCACATGTGAGATGGATGGATAAAATAAGAAAATATAAAATAAGAAAATATGCATGGATGATGTTGAGAAGAGAGACTAAATATTGGAGGTGGATTAAACTTGGAGACTGCAGGGATTGATGATGATGATGACATAGATATGAAAAATATATTCATATAACTAAAAATAAAAAAATGATCACAATGAATATAAAGATGCCAAATTAGATAATAGAAATAGAATTGTAAATTAGTCTGTTATACATATAAAATGTCTTATGATGTAAAAGTAGTGTGACGTATTGGGTTTGAATCTGGGTTGCATCAACTTAATTTTTATTAATAGTCTTAACATTTTTTTTTCAAATATTTATCCATAGCCAAACCAACTAATCATCCAATAATGTTCAGTAAATGGATATTAGAAAATAAAAGGATGAAAAATTGGTGCAATAATTAATATGTGTTTTATCTTCTACCTCATTTATTCAAGCACTCTCCATCTATCCACACTATCTCATGCAACTCATACCCATGACCGCACACATGTAGAAAAGATAATCACTAATACACGTATTTCGTGCTAAACCAGCACTGATCAGTTGGTTCAGATTATCATCTCCTACACACATATATATAGTCAGTGCTCAGTTTATATTAAGATAGCAAATCTCTATATTTCAATGGACAGGCTTCAATCTACTCCAACCTCCAACTCTTCAGCCATCCATATCATTGAAAATCTGATGAAAACCCAAATCCCATGCTGATGCCAATATTATTGCCATGCCCTTGTTGACTTCAAGTCATTCTGACCCCTCATTTATAGGACCTTATCCATTTAAATATATAGAAGAGGGTTGGGCAAGATACAAGCTTGATGAATAAATATTTGAAAACCAGGCACTCTTCACAAACCTGAAGCTTAATTATGTAGGGATTTGAACTCAGATTTTCAAGCACCCTCCATCTATCCACACTATCTCATACAACTGATTCACATGATCACCCACATGTAGAAAAGATAAATAATCACCAATCCCCTATGCTTACAATTAAGCTCCATGTTTGTGAAGAGTACCTGGTTTTCAAATATTTATACATCAAGCTTGTATCCTGCCCATCACTCTTCTATGTATTTAAATGGATAGGTCCTATACAGAGTGACTTGAGGTCAACATGGGCATGGCAATAATATTGGCATCAGCATGGGATTTGGGTTTTCATCATCAGATTTTCAATGATATGGATGACTGAAGAGTTGGAGGTTGGAGTAGATTGAAGCGTATCCATTAAAGTATGAAGATTTGCTATCTTAATTCAAACTGAGCACTGATTATATATGTGTGTGGGAGATGATAATCTGCATTAACTGATGAATGCTGGTTTAGCACGAAATACATGTATTGGTGATTATTTATCTTTTCTACATATGTCTGGTCATATGTATCAGTTGTATGAGACAGTGTGGATAGATGGAGGGTGCTTGAAAATCTGAGTTCAAATCCCCTACACTTCCAATTAAGCTCCAATTTTGTGAAGAGTGCCTGGTTTTCAAATATTAGTGCCTGGGGGTGTGGGATATGGAACGAAAGCAGATATAGCTGTAATAAGGTCGCAAAGAAAATTTAAATACATTCAAGCCGCATTTAACCCAAATAATAATTAAAATTATATAAATGCATACAATATATATTTTAAGATAATTTAAGTAAACATTTCATGATAGCGTATTAATCTTCTATATCCAATCTGTGTATATCCATTAAGCATTATGTTCCGTGTGTGTGTGTCTTTTGTTACTATCATAAAATTATTCGTTGACATATGGGTTAACTAGATACTCGGAAACAACTATAGGAAACTACTATCCCTCCCCACTCATCTCCATAATAGAGTTCCATCCCAGGGTTATAATATAAAAGGCAAAACAAGTAATTTCTTATTTCAGAGCATTACATAATTATATTGCTGAACTAAAAATAAAAAAAATACGAAGGCGAATTCAATTTAAAAAAATAAAATAATGTTTATTAACTAGAAATATAAAGAATCGATAAATAATCAATCATAATAAATATTGCATTAAAAAAAAACCCTCTTCATTCTTTTTTTCTGTATGGATTTAATTTGTGCAAGTTGTAATAATAAAAAATAAAATCAGGCAATTTAAAAAAAAAAAATAATAATAAAATCAGGCAATTTGTTAGTAATTCATTTTCAAAAAAATTAATATAATATGTATGCCTTGGAAAATGAGGAAGCGCAAGATCAGGTGCGTACATGTTGAACAAATTAGTGCACTGTATTTAATTAAGAAGCAACAATACCTGATTGTATCAAGTGAGCATAAAACTGCTTTTTAGATGAACATGTTACTCGCTTTTACTTTAACTATGCTTAAAGATGATGCATGAGATGTTCACGAAGAGTATATAACTGGTCATCGGTCTATAAAAAGTATATTTAATTGCAACACTCTAACTATCATCATGTTGTCAACCATTATCAATCCACTGCAAGATGAAGGTATCTTCAAGTTCAATCCATTTTCTTTGACTTCTAGCCTCTCTTATCACCCCTGAACACTTTCTTATTTCATCCATACAGTTCACATGTGGTCACTTTCTGAGTCTTTTATAATCTCTTGGAATCCAATTTAAGATTTCAATTGTCCATCTATTATCATCTCTTCTAGCATTATATCCAGCCCAACTCCGTTTCAGTCTTTTAATTCTTTCAATGTTCTGTTATCCATATATTGCATTTTCAATCTCTTCTTATTACTCCTAACATGCATATCTCCATATTTTGAGATTAATGACAACATCTTTAGCTCACACTTCCATTACTATGAATTACAATTATTCAATATTTAAACTTCAACTAATCATGAAATATAAATGGAATAAGCTTATGTCCTATCTGCAGTGAAGTTTTCTTTTTCTGATCAAATAAATATAAGACATAATATTTAATTCTCACTTAGCAAATATGCCATAAATATAATGAATGCCTTGAAAATTAGAAGAACATGATATGCTAAGTTAAATCTGAATAACTATTGCTAGTTAGCAAAATAATAATAATCTCAGACGTATTATATATTTAATGAATTACATAATAATAATAATAATAATAATAATAATAATAATAATAATAATAATAATAATAATAATAATAATAATAATAATAATAATAATAATAATAATAATAATAATAATAATAATAATAATAATAATAATAATAATAATAATAATAATAATAATAATAATAATAATAATAATAATACAGCTGGACATAACATGATAAACCCAATATATCAACACTTTAAAAAAAAACTGCAAAAACAGAGAGGGTACATACCAAATGAAGACATATTTGGAGACCCTGAAACAGACACACCAATAACAACAACTGACATTGTATTTCAACTTGCAACAATAACAAACACATGTCACCCAGGACCACAAGGAATTCCCAAATTTGTGTTCAAACACCTTAGTCACTTCACAGAAAAATACCTGTGCGATCTAGCCAATTACATATCCCAAAAAATTTACAACATACAAAGTCTATACCCAATTGCAATGGTTCCATTTAACAAATAACCAACAGCAATATCATCTTTATCTAATCTACGACCAATTTCAATGGAACCTTTAGGAATAAAAATTCTTGAAAGAGTGATAAAGAAAAAAAATAGAACAACACATACTCCCTGTGTTATCATCAGCACAATATGCCAAAAAAGGATCATCCATTGACCAGGGTGCCTTAAGGTACAAAACAATTATCGAAGTAGTAAAAAAAATAAAGAAATATGCACCAATTATAGTTCAACTAGACATTGAGGCGGCTTTTGACTCAGTGCCTATAGCCAAATTATTAGACGTGCTGAAAAAAACAACAACACCTCCATCCCTACTATATATAATAGCCAATCTGCTACTCAGCCGTGAAATTCACATCACATTGAATGGAAAAAAATCACCAGCCTTCAGACCGAGTCAATCCATCCCACAAAGATCCCCCCTAAGTGCCTTGCTCTTTACAATATATATAAATCCTCTATTAATAGAGATACAGAAAAAAATAAAAGGCATTCAAATTCCAAACACTGCTTTAAATATATCATGCATAGCCTATATGGACGATGTAACCGTTTTCCTCCCCTCTAAAAAGAACCTCCCCATATTACAAGAGATAATCAAGAATTATACCTCAAATTTTAATTTAAAAATAAACACAAATAAAACTGCTGCATGGTCAATATACACAGGCAAGCACTGTACAGAGATGTTTAATGGTAAACCATCTGCTTTCCTTGGTTTCCCATTCTACCTTGGAACCAATGGAATGAGGCAAAAAATTCAAAATAAATTAAAAATAGATGCTGAAAAAATCACAGCCTCACTTGAAAAGTCATACCTGTCAATATATGCAAAGGTAGCACCATTTAATCAACTTATAATTACAAAAATTACATACTATATACCTATAATCAAATTTGCAAAAACATTCATATCTAAAATCTCGTCAATCTGTAACAAACTAATATGGAAGAGAAAGACAGTGGCAATCTCTTTAAAAAATCTGAGCAGACCACCACATAGCAATGGACTTGGACTCCATCATCAGTGTTTTTTACACACAGAAATCAGTAAATCTAATAACAGCAACCATAAAAAGATTTCCAGACCTGGAGTGTGTAATCAGTATAATACCCACAGACAGACCACCCCCTTCATATGGATATCTATCCACACTGATTGAAGAACTCAAGCCAATATACAACAAAATATCACTCAAAAATGACAACAAGTATACATACTGGGACATTTACAATATACTACATCCAAACCAGACACCCAATCTACATCCATCAGTTCTTGGAATAGACAACAGGCAACTACTGCAACAATTCAGAAAATGGTCACTAGAACCAAAATTATTCGATTTTCTACTTAAGCTTAATCTCAATGCTCTACCCACAACCCATTTCCTTAGATTTCGTAGATTCTATACCAATATAGACCCCATGTGCGGACTATGTCATAGAGAAGAAGAGACACAAGATCATTTTCTTCATTCCTGCAGTGCCCTAGAAACAATACGTGCACAATGTTTACCACATACAGAAAGGCTATCATTTCAATTGATGAAATAATAAATACGTTTAAAAAAAGGCAACAACCCTGCTATTCGTGCAGCAACATACAGCCTTTATGCCTACTGGTGCACCAGATGCACTTTTGCACTTGCCAATAACCCCCAACGCCACCCAGCAACATATTCAATAAAACTAGAACTGTTAAGAAAAAGAGACAGCATCCTAGCTCAACCAGATATATTTGCAGCCACATGGTCACACCTGAAACAAAGATCCAGTCTATGAAATATAAAGACCAATAAGATAGATGATGACATTTTCAACATCAGCATTTTTTCCAACTTTAAAAAAAATGCAAGCATAAACTGAACTAAATAGAAGACCAAATTTAAAAACAAGAAGAAAAAAAAAGTATGCAGAAAAGATAAAGACTTATATACTGAAAGCTGTAATTTGTTTTTCATTTGTAAAAAATCAATATATGACTCTGTAACTTTTTAGACTCAATAAAGTTTTGCTTTGAAACATAATAATAATAATAATAATAATAATAATAATAATAATAATAATAATAATAATAATAATAATAATAATAATAATAATAATAATAATAATAATAATAATAATAATAATAATAATAACAACAACAACAACAACAACAATAATAATAATAATTCAAAAATAAAAAAATAATCAAATTTTATGTTATTGCCATGCAAATGTATATCATACACATAGTTTATTGACATAAGTTTAAGTAAATATAATTATCATTGCATGCTAATATCTATTAATAAATTGATCATATTTAACAGGCCTTAACTAAGATAAGATATGTGCTGCAAGATGAATATTGGCTTTAAGCTTCTAAGATTAAAAAAAAACCCTTGCCTTTTCTCTTTTATAACAATAACAAACATTAAGCATATATGTTATTTCTTTAATAATACAAAATAAATTGCCATTTTCTTTTTTTACTGGTAGTTGATTCCTGATGATGATGATTTTCCTTCTGATATCTGGTTCATAGAAAACACTCCAAGAGCAGAGATAGCAAAAATTCTTTGAAACTTCATTTTCTTAATAACTTAACAAAAAGGAAAAATAAAAACCAAGAATAAGTTCAAATAGTTAATTCATACAGATCAATAAATACGAGATAGCAATAAAGTTATTTAGAACTTTGCAATTATTGATAAAATTGATAAAAATTGATGGTTAAAATTTCCTTTAGCATAACTTATGAATACTAGGTGGGGTTTTATTAGCTCTCCTTTAATAAAAATGTTGTTTTATTTCAATGAAGCATGGTGATTCTTAGATAATGATTGGTCCAGATGTTACATAATAAAGATATGGCTAAGAACAATTTGTGACTTCCATTCTAAAAGTATTACCTATCCCAGTGCCATCTTGTTTATTTTTCAGGAACTTGAATTAATAGAAGAATCACAGAATGACTGAAGGATTATTTTTAAAATTAATTACTACTTTTATAACCTCCTAATTATGTCATTAGATTCAGGTCATAAATTAAAAGAAAAACTATGAAAGGTCTAGAACAAATCTAAAAATAAATTTCAGCCAATTTCTTTTTAACCAATACATTGTTATAAAAGATTTTTCAAACGCTCCAGGATAATGTTTCTCAACCAGTGGTCCACAGGCAAAATTTAGTGATCCACAAAAGCTTATAAATTTGTTCATATTTACTGCATTTTTTTTTTTTACAATCTTTTAAATTAAGTCTAATTTTATTAAATGTATCTAGAGATGCATGGTGGGAGTAACAAGAAGAGATCGAAAATGCAATGTATGGGTAAGAGAACAAACAGGTGTTACTGACTTCACTGAAAAACTTAAAAGATTGAAGTGGAGTTGGGCTGGACATATTACAAGAAGAGATGATAATAGATGGACAATTGCAATCTTAAATGGGATTCCAAGAGATTGTAAAAGACCCAGAAAGAGACCACATGTGAGATGGATGGATGAAATAAGAAAGTGTAAGGGGTGATGTGGAGAAGAAAAGCTAAAGATCGGAGAAGATGGATTAAACTCAGAGAGACCTTTTTCTTGCAGTGGATTGATAATGGTTGATCATGATGATGATTATCTTTAATTCAGTTCTAAGGTTTTCTTTTGTTTTTTAGTTGTTTTATTCATAGAAAATAAACTAAGAAACAAAACATTACAAGAAATACAAAAATGTTTTTACTTCCTAATATCAATCATCTCACAGTAAAGGCATTGCTCCTTTAACATTTTTACACATGCACACTTCATGTGGTAAATGGACTTTGGTATATACAAAATAGCATAACGATGTCAGTGCTAATGAATAATGTTTCTGTAGTGTAATTTTTGTTACACCCCTCTTATACAAGATAGAGACTGGTTTCTATCCACCTTTAACACCTTGTGGAGGAATGTAATCATAAACATATGATACGGTACATATGAAAAAGGTATATGATGCCTGAAGTGCATCTTGAGGATTATATATCCCTACCTTATATGAGAGCAGTGTAGTGAAAATTATACTACAAAAATATTATTCATTAAATAGATAATCTCTAGTCTAATGAATGACTAATAAAAATTATTAATTCAAGTGGTTTATGTCAAAGTTGTGAGGACAGTAAATTTGACACATCAATTAAACTATAATAATTCCCTATCTAAATATTCTGAACAATGATGAATATATAAGATTGTGATCTGGGTTAACTGATGGGTATTGATTCAGCATGGAGTGTGCATTTTAGGTATCTAAATAAATCAATTATTTTATATAGCACGATGTTTATAAACTGTAATATTTAAACAGCATTAAACTGTTGCACATGCACTTTGCAGATTTTAACTATACAAAAGCGTTTGGGTTCGAAAAGATAGATGGCCACTCTATCTTTTCCAAAGACTTTATTATGTGTTTGAAGTGTTAGCATTCAGTCATTTATAGTTAAAATCTGCAAAGCACATGTGCAACAGTTTAATGCTGTTTAAATATTGCATTTTAGGTATCATAAATCTTTTGGGTCATATATTTCAGATTACATCCTTCAATGAGGTGTTAAAAGTGGCTAGAAACCAGTCACTATATTGCATGAGAATTGTGTAATAAAAAGTTCACTACAGAAATATTATTTGTTAAGTGGCTAATCTCTGGTCTAATGAATGATTAATAAAAAATATTAATAGTTGTTAGTCATATGTACTATGTAGGTTGTTTAGCACTTGCATGCAATGATAGGAATTACTACATAATAGGTATATATTATAAATTAAAGTATATCAAGTACTTGATATTTATTTGTTTAAAAATGAATAATAAGAAATCATCAAAAACTATTTCAGACTTTTTCCAAAAAGCAAGTATAAGTACTTTTAATGCTAATGAGAATATTATTTATTCACAAAATGATTCACCGCAGGCAAAACAAAAAATGGGCTGTTTGTTAATTCAATTCTGATTATTGAAAATTTGATTTCATTTTTTGGCTGAGTCAGAAGAAAATTTAACCAGAACTCAATACATTATTTACAGAGAAATTTTATCCAATGAATGAACGAAGCAAGCACAATTAATGTATGATTTTTTTCTCTCATGTGTCATAGCATCAGCCGGGAAGCGAACCCGCTAACCTGGGACAACTGTTTGTAAAGCAGTTGTCGCTGACCTCTCGACCACCTAATTAATGTATGATTTACAGACCAAACATGCAAATCTGCAAAATAAGCCTCTAGATACTTTTGAAAGTAAAAGTATTAAATTAAAAAAACAAAAATCAACTTTTAAAAAATTTGTTCTAGTCGATAAGCTTCTTGTAAAAACATCTTATTTAGTTGCTTTAAGGATTGATAAATGCAAAAAGCAATACTCTATTGCCAAAACCAATATAACAATGTTTAATAGATGTGTGTTCTGAAATCCCTAGGTATGGTTGCCAATAAAGTCATACTTTTTTTTTTCACATGTCAAATGCATTGACCAGAAAGCGAGCCTGGGCCAGCTGCTTGGAAGGCAGCTATGCTAACCACTAGGCTATCAATGCTTACACAGCCATAGTTTTATATACAAAATTAATGATGTAAAAGGAGAATTTGTTATGTTGAAATTCCTAATCATACAAATAGTTTGGATATATTTAAAGCAAATTGATAATTACATTAAAAAGAACTCAATTAATTGGAAAAACTGTATTGGTTTATATACTGATGGAGTGGCAAATATTACTGGAAAACATTCAGGAGTTGCAAAAGATTAAAGAAATAGCAATTGACAAAATTATTTTTACTCACTGTATTATATACTGTAAACACTAAGCTAAAAATCATAAATTATATTAAATGCAATGCAAGATTATTTTCAAATTTATGCAATGAAATGGGATATGGACATGAAAATTTATTTCATGCAATAGTACATAGTCAAGAGAAAATATTAGCATAACTCTAGGAATTAAGAAAATAAGTTGAAACATTCCTAGAAACAAAAAGTTCAGAATTGAGAAATATTTTCCATGACAACAATTGGATTGCTAAACTGGCTTGCTTGTCAGACATATTTTCATCCACCTACATACACATTCCACCATTTTCCTATTCTGATTCTGCTATGAATACAAGGACGCAACAAGCCTTTGAAAGCACGCAGCCATCATATTGTTAATCTTCTCTATTGCTGCATCCCAGAAGAAGTCTAAACATTTTTCATTAATAAATGAACTAAAATTAAGCCTGCAAAGAAATAGTATTATTTTTGATTTATGAAATAAAATTGAGGCATTCAAGAAAAAATTAAAACTATGGTGTAAATAGGTAGAAAAAAAAAACCTATGACATGTTTCATTCATTTTGTAATTGATAAATGAAGTTGATATAAAGATTGACTAATTGCAAAATACTGTTTATGGAGATTTAACGAGACCTTGCTGTTTGCTTGATCAATATTATTCACAGGAAGAAGACACACGGAAAGGATAACCTAACTGATTTGGAACAAGAAAAATTAATAGACATGTTGCACTAGTATATTAAAGTTATTTAATTCAACAACTATAACTAAATTTTGGGTTAAAATTAAAACTGAATATCCGGAATTACACGACAAAGCCTTAAGAGTATTGATACTCTTTTTAGTGACATAGCTTATGCGAATCAATACATTTGGCAATGATATTCATAAAATCAAAAGAAAGAAATCACTGATTAATAGATCCAACTTTGCACGTAGCAGTTTACAAGCATATCTCCAAGATTTGATAAGCTAATTATTAAGAAGAATCAACAACAATCACATTAGTTTTTAGTTTTATAATTATAATTACGTTTCGCTCAGTTATTTAAATATTATTCTTTTCTGATTTGTTTTATTGTTAGTTTAATATTTTGTTAATTAATTTACTTTTGTATAGTTTTGTCCATTAGTCATTGAAAACACACATATATATTTATATACATTAAATTTGTCAAACATTACAATAATTATATTTTAGTATTAAAACACGCCTTTTCTACCACTTTTATGTGTTCAATATTTTATCTGCTTTATAAATAGTCAAAAAAAAATAAGACTCATATATCACATGACCCTATCTCTTAAGCTTGTAAGTTATAAACAAAGAGGATTACCAATTCTTCTATAAGCTTTTAAGTGGTGGCTCTGGCTAAGCATTTATCTGGTTTATAATAATAATAAAAAAGAATTTATTGATGCGTGGCACACTGCTGTAGAACACTTTTATATTTATTTAGAATAAATAAATAAATTCTAAATAAGCACTATTTAAACCTTTTAAATGTATGTGTTACTTTTAAATGCCAGATTATATTATCACATACACATACAAAATTTAATGGGTTTAAAATAACACATCCTATTTCTTCTTCTTATCTCTTTTATTCATACATATTAATTTCTTTAAAAATAAAATTGTAACAAAGAATAAATTCAAATTTTAAGAAAAATAAGATAACCTCACACACACTGTTAACCTTTTATTACTATTTCATTATTTCTAAATTTCATTATAAATACTTGCTGGTCTAATTAAATATTTGCATACACATACTTTTATTCACGTAAGGGTGTAGGTAAAATATTTAAATAAAAATAAAAATTTATGGAAGTAAAAATAAGGATATATGTTAACAAATTTAGAATTTTCTTTTAGCTTGGCAAAATTACTGATACATTATTAAAATTAAACAAGAACGAGTTAAATCAATCTACCCAAAGGATTTAAACTATAATTCACAATACAATTTAAACTAGATCACTTTAACACAATACTTATTTTAATTATAAGCTAAACAATTTTTTTTTGTTATATAAACACAGACCACTAACTACATACACTACAATATATAAACATATACATACTCATACAAAATAGAAATTAATTAGTTAAAGACTTGTTTGCATATTTATTAATTTATTTAACTAAAATAATAGATATTTTACTAGAGCAGTTTCAAATTGTAATTCTAAACTGATGGTAATCAACTTCTACGCATGCTCTATGTTGTTATATTAAATCAATGACTTTCTTGAATATGAAGATAAATTATACATAATTGATATGTATTTATATCTTTTATATACTCAAATAATAATAGTAAAAAGCATTACTGTATGTTTTATGTATAAATTATAATTAACATACCTACTTATATTTTCAAGTATAGTTGATTGTAGTAAGAGCGATTCATTTTTTTTAAAAAAAAACGATTTATTTAAACAATTGATACAACTTTATACAATGATGATTACATGAATATCAAGCCATGTCCATAGCTAAACGAGACGTGAATACATAGCGTCCGAAACCGAAGGTTGTTGGATCAATGCTTCAGTAGAATTCTAAATTGGTCCATACTTTATCCCATTTGAACAATTATGCATGCCTTTTTGAGCATTGAAAGACACGTCAAAATTTATAATGAATATAAGTTTGAAATTAAGCTGCAAAGTAGAGGCTAAGCAGGCTGGAGAATGCTGGCAAGGTCAGTGATTTGCTCCCAAACCGTTGGCCTGAGCCCAAGCATCTTGAGATCTATCCATCACTTTTAAGCCATTCAGTTCATTTGATAAGTGTATGAATAACATTTTTCACATGCTTACTCATGTAACTAACATAAAAAAATATATTTATCAGATTAGCTTTTGTAAAAAGACTTTTGAAGATAATAAATGCATTTCTTGTTTGAACCACACAACTCTTGCTTGACTAAAATAAACTAAGCAAATGAAGACAAAGTTTGCAATATTTAATTTTGTGCACATATGGTATCAATTTGAATTGAATTTTTGTGAAAATAAAACTAAAAAAAGATTACAACAAATATAAAGAAATAATAAAATTCATTTTAGAAAATAAAAAACAAAATTTATATTAATTAGAATAACTTTTTTCTTCCTATGATGATGTATATTTAAATCTTTTTGAAAATATATAATTATAACATAAATATATTTTTTTGATCTTTCAGGTGGTTAAAACTTCCTTGAAATAAAAAGTTACCTTTAGAATTATTTTTGCTTGACAAATAAAATGTGAATAAATACCATCATTTTGTAGCCTAAATATATATTACTTTAAAGTAATGAGTATGTGCTTTATAAATATAATTATTACCATCATTTTGTGCAATTTGAATTCTGCAATTTGACTTTTAAAGTAAAAAAAAACTTTTTTGTTAATAACTCCTGCCATTTAATAATAAAATCAAAAGCAAAATATATATTTGCCACTGATTTAAAAGCCTTTATTTTAAAATTCCAATACACATCATTTAAATTCTGTATGAATTACATTAAGAGTGGTAAATTCAATCAACAGAATTGCTTCAAACTATCACAATTTGCTAAGTAATAGTTATTAATATATATAAAATCAAAGTTTTTATGTGTCATTTAACAGTTTACAATCTATTATAGAACTATTTCACTTGATATAATTAAATGATGTCTATTAAAGAAAACTACACCTTTCACCATCTCTTAAAATGAGCACAATATTGCTACAAAATTATTGAAGTCAGTGGATAAAACTGATTGATTTTTGAGTCATTCATTATCAAAGAAGCTCTTAAAAAATCTGCATATGAAAAATAATTATATATCAAAAAATTATGTTCCAAAAATACATTTTATATATATTAAAAGTAGGAATACTCTTTAAAAAGCCATTATATTTAATAAATTATAAAACAAAAAGCAAAGATGACTTTTAATATCAGGTGATAAGATCTGGACATCATATTTACGTAAGAGAAAAAAAGCAAATGGTTTTTATCTGATCTGACTTTGAAAATGTTAAACATCAAGGGGCAAGACAAATAACTAATATAAAAGTTATTAGAGTTTAATGTGGTTCTTTATGGTCATAGTTTATAGCAGCAAAATCATTATGGTCAATGTTACAAAAATAGATGATGGCTACATTTTTAATCAATTGCATTTTGATGAATTGACCAAAAAGAAAAAAAATGAAAGTAAACCATAACTATCATCTGGAAATATTCTCTGTACAAATTAATTTATTAATTCTATCTACTATCTGTTTGGTTTAATACAGTGGTATTATGTAGAACATTTGAAGAACAAAACTTTTAAGGATAATAGATATTTTGGGAGTTCAAATGTCATATGAACTTCTGAATAATAAACCATCCAATTATTTTTATTAGTCTTATCAATGGGGCAGAAGGGATGTTTGTGAAGCTTAGTATATGGAGTCTGATATTAGAAAAGACGAAAGTGAGACTTTAAAGAAAGATATGAATTTTTTTTTCTCATGTGTCATAGCATCAGCTGGGAAGCGAACCTGCTAACCCAGAACAACTGCTTATAAAGCAGCTGCCACTGACCTCTCGACCACCAATGCTTGATAAAAATATGAATATTGATTGGCTTTTGGATTAGAAACAACAATCATTTGCCATATTTTGTTTGTCTACACTGATTAAAAATTCATAATATAAATCCTAAAAAAAATAGTTCAACAAACATTGGACATTTAATTTCTGATCATGTGTGATTGTGATGAAATGATAGTGTAATATTTTAGAACTCAAGACATATATATTGCTATCCAGGACAAATAAATCATTCGATTATTTTTATCCACCGCTTAATAAATAAATAATTTGAGTTTTCATTTATTTTATAGAACAGTTTGCTGTTGAAACTTATTATACATAAAATAAATTGATTACTTTGTTTTACATTCATGATTAAATGTTTATTTTCTCAACAAACATTTTATCAAATTTTTTAAATGTATTAGTTAACTGTTTAGTTGTAAATTTTATTTTTTTCTTTTGGCTAATTTTAGTAAGTTCATGGAAGAGGTTATTTTATTTGTTAAAGTCGTATATTGAATTTATTTTCTTTTTTAATTCTAAATATTGATATTAGATAGCTAAACTTTTTTAGTTAACAATAATTTTTATATTTAAAGACATTTATTTTTAAAGTTTGAATCCATATTTATAGACTAGATTTGCTATGAAGTATTAGACAGCTCGCATGCATAACTATGCAGTAATGAGGTATTTTATTTTCGATTTATACCAGGCATTGTTAAAAAATTAGAATAACTCATCATTGAAATATAATAAGTCAAAGGCAACTAACACCGCTTCATACTCGAGAAAACCTTGAAAATATTGAGTACATCCCTAATGCACCATGAGTGCTGAGTTATGTTTAATATTTTCTATATTTTCTTTGAGAGTATGAAATAGTGTTTATTGTTTTTAGTTTAATAAGCATAGTTTTAATTTTCTATCATTTCGGAATGTTGAGCTATCTGAGAGAAGACAACATTATACTTTGTTATATGTTTGCGAACGTGCAATGTAATTACGACCGATTAATGATAGACAATTTTGTTATAATTGAAAAAATAAATGTGTAGACTCAGAGTCTATAGATGTATAACTTTAAAAATATAGAGGATTTGAACTCAGGTTTTCAAGCAACTTTCAACTATCCACACAATCTCATACTACTGATACACATGACCACACACATGTAGAAAAGACAAATAATCACCAATATACGTATTCCGTGCTGAACCAGAACTCATCAATTGGTCCTGATTATGGGAGATAATAATCTGGACCAACTGGTGAGCGTTGGTTCAGCACGAAATACGTATATTTGTGATTATTTATCATGTGCCGGAGATGATAATCTGAAGCAACTCATGAGTGCCAGTTCGGCACAAAATACATGTATTGGAGATTATTTATCTTTTCTACATGTGTGTGGTCATGTGTATCAGTAGTATGAGATAGTGTGGATAGTCAAAGGTTGCTTGAAAGTCTGAGTTCAAATCCCCTATATGTACAATTAAGTTCCAGGTATAAGAATGCCTGTATTTCAAATCTTAGATGTACAACTTTATATATTTTGATTTGTGCTAGCAGCAATTTGTCTACCACACGAGTTACTAGGAAAGAAAAAAACAACTAAAATAGCTATATATAAGTTTACCGACTTCCATCATTCTGATAATTGGATTAATTATGAATTATCTACTTGAAATAGGTTTTAAATTATTTGGGGGTGGGGAGGGGTCTTTTAGATGCTTGAAAAACAATTTTCATTTTTTTGCTAACATTTGAACTTCAGATATAGCTTATTTTTATGAATATGTTAAGAATTATTCCACAAATCATGTTTTGTGAGTGGAAAAGCATTATATAATAGAAAAGTGATCAAAATTATTATTTTTTACTTTATTTCTTCAGGCATTGATTAATTATTACATATCAATTGAAGAAATACTTTTTTATACACTGTTTGCAATTCAATTATTTATTCAAATTGATAAAAACTTGTTAGCATGTGTCAGCTGTACAGCAGACTTCTTCAGGACTATATATATTAATATATAGAATTTACACAAATATGTAAAATTTTGTTATATTTGGTATGTACTTTAGATAATATATGTTACATATGCTGTGTAGTCATATATATTTATATGTTACAGCTCTGAAGAAGGCTGCTGAAAAGCTGAAACTGTAAAAAGTTTTTGTTAATTTGGATAAAGTTTTGCATTGTAAAAATGATATAAAGAAATAAGTATTTGTTTAATTGATAAATAAAAATTGTTCTCAATTTTGCACTTTGGATGTTGCCCTAGTGACAATCAAATTAAACAGCAATTCAAATATACATCACCACTTTCATCATTTATTTTTTAATAATATACCTTGCACTGTTGTAAAATTGAAAAAACTCAAGGTTAAATGTATACATATAAATCTTCCAAATCATATAATATGAAAATCCAAACAAAATAAACTTTATGTACTTTTTACTTACCCTAAAAATAAAAGAATTAGATATTTACATATATGCTGCCATTAATCTAAACACTAATAATTCAATAACACTTATTATCTGAACAATTATGAAGTAACCAAATTTAAATAAATATCAACTGCAATTATTGGGTGTAATACATTTTTCTATAATTAATACCTACTTTGTTATGTGCTTTCTGCAACACAAACAGATTATTCCTACAAATAATTTTTTTTTACAGATTCGACTATCAATCTTCATCAGAACTACAAAATATTTAAATACATATGATCACAGAGAAATATAACACTATACTATAATTCTGAAAACACATAATTCTTATTTAATTACCATTGTGTGTGTTTGGATATAAACATAGTATTATCACTTCAATGTAATCATATATATTTAAATATTTTGTAGCTCTAATGAAGACTGCTGGACAATTGAAACCACACAAAAAATATTTACAGAATTAATCTGTTGTATTGAAGAAAGTTTTTAAAAAGGAGATATTAACTGTAGTTGTTAATAATCAATGCATAGAAACTAATAAAAGAAATAATAATAATAATTTATGTTTTTATTATAACTGCTGTATTTCAATAAAATAAAAATAAATTGGTGTGCAATAGATATGCATTTCAAGAATAATTTTTACATAAGTTGCTTTATGCATTACAACAATGCATGCTAATGCAGTAACAGCACAATATGTATTAGGACCATGACTGCAGCCAACTTGGTATCGAAGCATAAATACAAATGCTATAATTGCTTACTATAAATAAGTTAATCAAGAAAAAGCTTAATTAAGCAATCCAACTTCTAAGTATGTAATAAATAGGTTAGCACTCCTTGAATTAGATGTATTTTTAAAAGATGTCGGCTTCGATTCTTGTGTGTAACATATTTTTCTCTAAGGCTCCCATCTTACATAACAAAATTCTTTGCATTACACAAGCATTGTACTGTTTAATTACTGCATAAAAAAAATTGGCAAATAAATATGCAAAAAGTATATTATTTGATTTATTGTATAGTGTATGCTATATAAAAATTTGTGTTAACATACATATAAGCATATTCTGCATTTTAAACTATATATATTGTTATTAATACAATTAATAAATATATACCGTATTAATAAATATATACACTATTTAAAAAGTAGTTCAATGTATACAAATTGTAGATAATAAAATTAATATTTTTAAATTTTTAGTTGAGTTTGGTTTTGGGCCACAATAGATGTTTATATATATATATATGTATAAATACTTATAAATTATGAAGTAATAAATAAAAGTAATAAATCTATTCAACAATATATTTAATATCATTTCGATGGAAAAACTAATTCCATGTGCAAATAATAAATTTTTTTAAGCGCTCATTAAAATTATTGAACAATACTCTTTTAATAATTTTGAATTATATTTCTGCTAAAATCTCCACACTGAACTTTTGTAATTCACTATAGCTTTTATTTGATCCGTAAAACAGCATTTTTTAAAAACAGACGATCCGAATTCAAATTTTTAAAAGATTGATTTCCAATTATTCATTCTAAACTCATCAATTTACGCATGCACGGATTCAATGCTAGACTGTAAGTTGGTAATACTTGACCTTGCTAAAAAAATATAATGTGGGAATGATTGTTTGCATTTTATGTAGTGTTCAAAAATATTATTAACTGGTTTCACTCCTTTTAAAGCATTATAACTTAATTTACGATTTTTTTGGCACAACTTTTATTTCATTTTTATACTGATATAAGCAATATAGATATTAAACCACTAAACATCACATCATCATCATCATCATTTCTTATGCTTGCTCCAGCTGTTACTGTATGGAGAGTTTTACCTGCTATAGAGATATTATAATACCAGTTAACTATACAGCTTGAAAGCCAAGCCCAGAAGCAATTCAGTTCAATTCTCCTTTGTATCTGTGCAAAACAGAGGTTTTAAATAACCTCATTTTAACTAATCTTGCTTCTAAATTAAATATTTAAGCATGTGATTAATTCTATATTTTAATTGAATGGCTTTATAGCTCAGAAAGTCATAAGAAATTCAGCTCTTAAAGTCATAAGAAGGTAAGCTCATAAAGTCATAAGAAGTTAAGCTCATAAAGTGTCATAAGAAGTTCAACTCTTAAAGTCATAATAAGTTCACCTCTTAAAATCATAATAAGTTCAGCTCTTAACATCTTAATAATTTCAGCTCTTAAAGTCATAAGAAGTTCAGCCCTTAAAGTCATAAGAAGTTCAGATCATAAAGTCATAAGAAGTTCAGCTCTTAAAGTCATAATAAGTTCAGCTCTTAAAATCATAATAAGTTCAGCTCTTAACATCATAATAATTTTAGTTCTTAAAGTCATAAGAAGTTCAACTCTTAAAGTCATAAGAAGTTACATAAGAAGTTCAGCTCTTAAAGTCATATGAAGTTCAGCTCTTAAAGTCATAAGAAGTTCAGCTCTTATAGTCATAAGAAGTTCAGCTCTTATAGTCATAAGAAGTTCAGCTCTTAAAATCATAAGTTCAGCTCTTAAAGTCATAAAAAGTTCAGCCCTTAAAGTCATAAGAAGTTCAGCTCTTAAAGTCATATGAAGTTCAGCTCTTAAAGTCATAAGAAGTTCAGCTCTTAAAGTCATAAGTTCAGCTCTTAAAGTCATAAGAAGTTCAGCCCTTAAAGTCATATGAAGTTCAGCTCTTAAAGTCATAAGAAGTTCAAATCATAAAGTCATAAGAAGTTCAGCTCTTAAAGTCATAATAAATTCAGCTCTTAAAGTCATAAGAAGTTCAATTCTTAAAGTCATAATAAGTTCAGCTCATAAAGTCATAAGAAGTTCAACTCTTAAAGTCATAAAAAGTTCAGATCATAAAGTCATAAGAAGTTCAGCTCTTAAAGTCATAAAAAGTTCAGATCATAAAATCATAAGAAGTTCAGCTCTTAAAGTCATAAAAAGTTCAGATCATAAAGTCATAAGAAGTTCAACTCTTAAAGTCATAATAAGTTCAGCTCATAAAGTCATAAGAAGTTCAGCTCTTAAACTCATAACAAGTTCAGCTCTTAAAGTCATAAGAAGTTCAGCCCTAAAAGTCATAAAAAGTTCAGATCATAAAGTCATAAGAAGTTCAGCTCATAAAGTCATAAGTTCAGCTTGAAAAGTCATAAGAATTTCAGCTCTTAAAATCATAAGAAGTTCAGCTCTTAAACTTATAAGAAGTTCAGTCATAAAGTCATAAGAACTTCAGCTTGTAAAGTCCTAAGAAGTGTAGGATCTGGAAGTGTTAAAAATGGGTAACATTCATTTGAGGATCTCAAATCCAGATTCTTATTATTACATTTAAACACACTCGAGTGTGATTAATTTATTAAAATACTACACAAATATGTAACAATGCTATCATCATTTACTAACACTTTATAGCATTTATTCCTATAGTTTAATGGTAATAGTTTGATGAAAAAAATCGATCATCCCAGATGTGTTCTTCTGTCAATCAAACCTGACTGCAAGTTTAATAATCCAAAGTAGTAAAAATGAAACTAATTGAAGAGGTTGCTATTCAGGGTTTGCCACTCACCTTCATTCCATGGACCTTTAACTCAGAAATCCGCCTTTTATATCATTGTTCTAAGTGATACAAAATATTTGAAATAGTTGAGTACTTTAATAAAGTCAATAGTAGATTCTATTTGTGCAGATAAAGCCCAGTGTTAGTGTGTTGCTCAGTAATTAAAGATGTCTAAATTCTTAGCTAAGAAAATATGAAAAAAATAACTAATGTACTCACATATCATGTGATCTCCCATACAATTCATCATATAACTATTGGTATAATGATAAACATCATTTATAAACTTTGAAATTTAATGTAACTTAGCCTAATATGTTTCTATTTGGAGTTATGTCATAAATGCTAATAAGGTCATATGGTTGCATGCTTTAAGAAAATACATTCTCTTATATCATTGTATGATTTGGTACAGTAATACAGATTGAACTCTGAAGTTCAAGATGCATGATTATAGCTTCAGCTCTGTCTTCTTAGAATTCTTGGGCAATTAGATATAGATATTTAATTAATTAAACAAAACTGATAATAACTATAGAACTTTGTTAAGTACAAGGGAGTTCTTCCCTATACCTTTGGCCCTGATTAAATTTCATAAATTTTTGCTCCCAAAGATAAAAATAAAACATGGATTATCATTGAAGTAAGATATATTCAACTTCCATACACTACATTTGATTGTTTCATTAATCGGGCAAGAACAAATTCACTGTTAAATAAATAATTATTAATAATTTTTTTTATTACAAATGCTCTGTTTTTACTTAAAAGTTTTATTTTATCCAACTGAATTCTAAAATGTTATGTATCAGAATGTTACAAAAGACCAAAATCACACTTTTCTTTATTTTTGCCATAATATTCTATAAATACAATTTATTCAAATCACTTCAAACACTTTTTAGCAAAACTCTTTATTTGTGCATATACATACACCTACGTTTCGACTGTCCTGCAGACTTCTTCAGAAACAGTTTATTTTGATCTTTTAAAAAAACGTTTTTTTAAAAGGTCAAAATAAACTGGCTCTGAAAAAGACTGCAGGTCAGTCGAAACATAAGGGTATGTATATGCACAAATGAAGAGTTTTGCTAAAAAGTGTTTGAAGTGATTTGGATAAATTATATGTTATAAAAGAGTTGTCAAAATAGTAATGTTTATCTATGAAGAGAAATTTAACTTCTATTTTTTTTTGTATTAAGTAAGTCCTTGACTATTTTATAAAATTTAATTTTATTCTTTAACATATATTTAATTTCCCAGAGCAAATTTAGTGTTAAATAAATATTTATTAATAGTTTTTCAGAATACTGTGTTTTTTACTGCAATTATTTGTTTTAATAAGGATGGCCATGTTTAGCGAAGTATGATACTTATTTCCCTCATCGCTTTGTATATATAGAGCAGAATTATTAGCAAAAATAAATATCCAAATATAGTAATCCTTAGGATATTCATTTAAAAAAAATCAGAATATTAAATGGCTCAAATAATAGTTTAGCTTAATTTTATGAACACTTTGTAATTATACCATTCAATGAATGACAACTTACAAGCATGATTAGAAATATAAATAGTGTTCATTGCATTCTCAAAATATCTGTTTAGTAATATGTTTACTAAGATGAATACTGATATATTTAGGCATAAGTTCATTAGCACTTTAATATATACATTTTATCCATATGTTTGCACGCATTTAATACACATATACATGAGAACTGCAATGCGAAATAAGTTTCATTTGTTAATTCTTTTGGTTGAACTGCTCATATACACAATTGCTTATCTATTTAATACATCACTTTATGTACATAAGAATATTACAATCAAAAGCCAATGACTTTTTAAAAACTAAGCAATTTATAATTAAAATGGAGAGTTAAATTATGCATGTGTACCACAACTAAGTTAAGCCAATTTTAACTTTGAAATTTTTTTTAAAAAGTGTCTGTTTAGATTACTTTTTTGGTGTAACAATACGTGTTTTAAAAGCATGAACATAAGATAGAAACCAAATTTATTAACTAAGTAAATCGTTTTGTTGAAAATCTGATATTTATAATAATTTAAAAGGCATTTCTAAGATACAAGTCATGAAATTGGAACTTTTGTGGTTTTATTAAATCCTCCAGTTCTTCTATAGCAGCTGTATACATAAATTCAACAATCATTTATATACTCTATTACTTATGTTTCTTCATTCTGCATAAATGGGAAGCCATCACCCAAATCAGTAGTTTGTGAGTGAAAACAAAGTCCTACAAATTATGAACCTTAGCTTTAGGCTATCATTCATTGATGATCGTGTATTTTACTACAACCATAAGAAATGTGGCACGAATTAAAGAATAACTAATCCATATTAAATGGAAAATGTTTAGGCTTTGTGAGATTATAAAACTATGAAGAAACAATATGAATGTTGGAAAAATATTTTATACCATTATTATCACTTCAATTATTATTAAACTGCTACAGAATGAAGGTCTCTCTATAATTCATATTTTAATCCATACCTTCTCTTTTTCATCTCTTGCCAGTATACTCTTTTTATTTACTCACCTTAAATGTAGTTTTTTCTACATCATGGACATAAACACTGGTGACATAAACACTGTTGTATTTAGTCATGTTTATATCTACAACCACAAATGAGTATAAATACATTTTACAAAATATATGTATTAATGATACATAAATATAAATATACACTAGTATTTTACATTCTATTTACAATTGTATACTCCACCTGCTACTGTTGACAGGGTCTACCTACTAATTCTAGTGTGAACCCTGGAAGATAACATATAATAACATTTTACTCTTCTTACACTTTAAAACAAAATTATTTATTCTTTACAGTTTCGACTGCTTCTAGCAGTCTTCATCAGATCTTATTCTGACAGAGACTACTAGGAATAGTCAAAGCTATAAAGAATAAATAAATATATTTTGCTTTAAAGTGTAAGAAGAATGAAATGTTGTTATTATATGTTATATAAAAAAGCAAAAATAAAGAAGGAAAGAGAAAAAGAAAGTACTGAAGATTATATTACAATATAAGAAATTGTAGAAGATTGGACTATACATGCCTTTATAGATTTTCTACCCACTTCTGGCTATATCTTGGCAGCCTTACCCATGAGTAGGTACTGGATGTAATGGCAGCTTGCCTCAAGTCAGCTTTTGGTTCTAGAAGCTTTCAGTCCTGAACATGAATTTGCCTTGCTGTATAACCATTAGCTTAAATAGCTATGGTCTGGAAAAGTTGTTTAGGTTAACAGCAATTCTCTCTGTCTGTATGACCATTTCATTAAATGACTGTTGTTGGAGAGATTGAGTATTCTGTCTTATAGATTTGTGACATTAGTTCTCTGTAAATGCATGTATGGCTATTCAGCTATGTGATTATTGTCAGACAGAACAAGAATTATGTCTTTCAGCTGATGGGGAATTGTCTATGACTTATCTTATTAAGACTGATTACTTATTGCCAGATCCTCTACCTTGATGAAAACATTCAGATTCAGTTCTTGCCATTGGCTATATGTTATCTCTTTATATATACATTGGTTAGTGCCATTAAATATTCAATATAATCAAGATAAGAACCAATATAGACTAGTCCATTATTGAAGGCAAGGTGAGATATGACAAACATAAATGAAATACTTGGTAGACAATGTAAAATTATATAGCTGCAAAGAAAAAATTTCTAGTGAGTGCTATTTTTCCTTATTTATGGATGTGAAATTTGATCACTCATTAAAAAAAGCAAATGACTTCACCACATACAGTTAAATATAAAAACATGAAAGCAAGAGACAAGCTTATGTAGAGTATTTAGAACAAGGAACAAATAGGTAACAATGAGAGAATTAAAAGACCTGCAGTGAAACAAGGATTGCCCTGTTGTTAGAAAAGATTATATGAAATATATTAACAACTGAAGTTTTGAATTGGATCTCAAAACTTTTAGCCTTTAAAAAGATTATATAACAATGGACGGAAGAAACAGGGAAGTTAGTAGGAAATTGTGAAGAAGAAAAGCTAAAAATTACAACCACTACAAAATTTAGGGAAAAAACCTTCATTTGCAGTGAATCAATAATGATTAAAAATAATGAAAATGATTGGGGATATTAACAATATAATATATGGTAATCAAAACTTACATTTTTCTATCGCCATTTCTATGACATTTATTGTAAGCATTACTATGTAATAAATGGCCAGACAATACTGTTTAATAAATCTATTATCTCTGCTGTCCTATCCAATATCCTTAACCTACTTTCAAACTTATGGTTTAATTAGTAAGAAGCTTTGGATCTTGGAACACTGCTTTTAGATCTTTAGGATTTACTGCATCTTCTCTCTAGCAATCATTGCTTACTTCTAATATATTATTAAGATATCAAGACAAATTGAAAAACATTTGTTTTTATTCTTGGCCAATCTTCTTATATAGATCCTGGTCAGAGAGGAGAGATGACTGTAGTTGTTAAAAAGGATGAACATACCATAATATATAAAAACAAGTAATTGCAGATTTATACAAGCAAGTTGACTAAGTTTTTCCAACATTTATATGTTTTTCAGTTTGAGCTGTTGCTTGATAACAGAAAGTTAAAACATGGCTCTGGAATATGCATTAGATTTTAAAAATCCATGTACACTATTCCAAAATCTCAAACTTCTCACTGATAAAAACTATAAACTTGAAATTATAAATTTATTTAACGTATTTACTAAAGCAATAAACCTTTAAGCATGTGGGCTTGAAAATGCCAATGTAGGGATCTCTACAGGTCTTAACCACAAGCTTACGTCTTGGAAGAAAGTGATTTGGAGATATTGGATCCAATATCACAAGATAGAAATTAATGAAGCACTATCATTTGACATCATTTTCTAACTTACTGTAAATGGCATAAAGATAGTGGAGAAAAGAAAAGGTATACTAACCCACTAAGCATCACATGATCATCATTTTTTCTGCTTACACATATCTCATGGAGATATTGGATGAGTAGGCACTAGGTAGGGATTTTATGCACAAACCTTCCTGCGTCCATTGATTACTCTGGCTTGTACTGAGTTGCGCTATTGTATGGAGAGTTTTGCCTCTATGTAAAATATAGACTGCTGAAATAGCAGTATATAAGCTAGAACCGTGTGATATTTTATCAATCAAAACATCAAAAACTTTATATTAGCTTCATTTGTAAAACTTTATTATGTATAATGAATTGTTTATTTTTCCAATTCGTAGTGAAAATTCTATATTTGCTAACTAAAAAAAAAAATCATGAGATATTAAAGTTCTAAATAGAGTGTTTTTAAAAACTAATAAAATATAATTTATCGCCTCTTAAAAATTACTTGAATTGTGTTTTTTTTTCTTTAGAAAAGAGTCCATAAAAATTGGCATTACTAAATTAGCAAATTTCCAAAATCTCAACTTAGAATCATAAAAAGCAATAAATTATATTTTATTACTTTTTTTTAAAAAAAAAAAATGTAATAAAAATAATTGCTATCACTTATATTAATTACTTTATTCTTAAATCTACTTTTTTCTCAAACATATATTTAGTAATATTGGTATTCGAATTTGCTTTGTTTTCTACAATTATTTATTATTCTGTATAAAAGCTGAGTTTCTCAATGCTCTGGGCAGATAAGCAATTAGTGCAGCCGGAATGAAGTCGTAATAAACAGAATCGTTATTTTGAGTCACTTACTTTAGTGACTAACATTGGATAACTTATCTAGATAACATTATTTGTTCTCAATCTCCACTATGACTTCGACATATACCTATATACGATCTATATATAATTATAAAGACTTTCAAGTTCATTAAAGCTATCCAATCCTACTTATACTACTGATACACATGACCACATACATGTGATAAAGATAAATGATCTTCAATATAAGTATGATTGAATTTCTGTAGGGAGTTTGAAAGTTTGAATTCAAGTCCTTTATAATTGTATTAAGTTAGTATAGATAATATACATGCTTTAAATAATATGTATATTAAATTACTATGTCATATAGAACATAAAATTGCACTTCTAATTTTTAGAAACATTTAAAAAATATACTAACAAAAACACTTTTTTGCGCTTCCCACGAATTGGTTTCTTTATCATCGAAGAAGTTTTACCAGCATTGACTCTATATGTGGTCTGTGTGCTCATGAAGATGAAACCATAGACCATATTATACACCGGTGCCCAAGACTTAAAACTCTGAAAAATATAATTATAATCAATTCCAACATAAGACCTGATATGATTTTCTCACTTGAAAATGCCATTCATAATGGTTTTTTTCAATAATAAGGCTTTCTACCTTTGTCCTTTATTCCATATGGATAGTGAGATGCAAAACTCTCATGGAATTACCCCCGCCACAAATCATACCATTGTTTTATCAAACGCTCAAAAAAATCAAGAAACGTGGCCAGCTCCTTGCCTCCAATAAAGTCTTTGACAACACCTGGTCTTTAACTGCTCTGTCCTTTTCCTGATTATCAACTCCTACCTACCCAGCATTATAGAATACGCAATTCTAAAAGAAAATATTCATGATATTAAAAATGCTAATACCATTAAACAAGTTCTTAGAATCTCTTCAATATACCTAACCACATAAGAGTATAACAATTGTGCTCTCATAACATAATCTAGCCAGATGACAAATAGAACATTATATAATCATATTATTGTACAACTTATTCATTTATTTATCCTTTATTAGTATGTAATCACTATTTATTGTTAATAAAATTTTTGTTGAAAAACACTTTTTTTTTTATTCCATGTTTAATATAATGAATATGTGACTTAATATCACAGATTTGTGGATGATTATGCAATATTTGTCAAGAAGGCCAAAAACATTTGTCAAAATTGATAGAAAATTTGGCATAAAGATTAATACTAAACATTTCAAGACTGTAGTAATATCCAGAATTCAAGATGTCCATATTAAGATAAAAAATGAATCAATAGAAGAAAAGTATAACTAAATGGTTTTATTGCTTGAGCGCTCAAAAAAAAATATAAAAATCAGAAGTGACAAATCAAGGCTTGATTCATGGACCCTGAACTCCAGAATCTTATGTTCCACCACTGTAGTAAAGCATGCTGGGAACTCTGAAAGAATATAGTAATTGAATGGACGACTTTTCAGGATTCATAAAAAAATCAAGCATCAGAAATGACTGAGGGGGACTGCAATTCATTGACTTTGAGTTTCAGAATCTGTCACTCATCCATTGCAGAAAAGCTTGCTGGGAATTCAGAAAGAATATAATAATTAAAGGTTGATTATTTAGAAGTTCATAAGAAGTTCAAGCATGAAAAGTGATAGGTTTAAGCCAAACATCTTGAAATCCAGAATCTGGTATTCTATCATTGCATTTAACTACAGAATAGTTAGTAGTATATTATCACTTTGAAAATCTAGGTCAAATAAATAGTGAGAATATGAGAGAAGGAAATGTGCAGAATAGCTGTGGTGAGGCAGGATTTATATGACAGAAGTTTACCTTGATATAAAATACTTTGGATGTTTGCCTCTGCAAAAATATTAAAAATTCTACATTGTCAACTGCTCTGTATGGAGCCAAGACTTGGACTCTTAATAAATGATATTAAAAGAATGGAAACTTTTGATATGGGGGGAGAAAAAGTAGAGATAATTTTGTCAAAAAAAAAAGATAAAAATATGATCTGTTAGACCAAAAAGGTCACACATCTCTCAAATAGAACCAGAAGGTTAAATCATGTGTACCACTTACAGAGACATCTCAACTAGAGGAGATAAAGATACTTGGGAAATGTCAAAAAGAAAGATGCCATTTCAACTCATAGATAAATTACACTGAGACATTGTTACTAGGAAGAATTATTACGATAGAATGACAGCCTGTTAAGCTAATTGCGCAGACGCTGTGAGAATGTTATTAATAAATGAATACCTTCGAACAACCACATGATATAGTATTTATATAAGAGTAAAAAGGAATCCTCTTACTCTTACGACTCTCATATATAAACATTTGAGTTGTAAGAGTAAGAGGATTCCTTTTTACTCTTATATAAATACTATATCATGTGGTTGTTCGAAGGTATTCATTTATTAATAACATTCTCACAGCGTCTGCGCAATTAGCTTAACAGGCTGTCATTCTATTGTAATTATAATCGCACGCAAGACGTTATAAAATAAATGCTTATTCATGTATATGATTTAGTTTAGTTTAGAGTGGCGTTTAGTAAATTCTAGAAAATTTCATTGGCGTCATTCATATAGACATTATATATAGTAATTTAAAGTGACTATTATGTAGTCATGCCTTCATTACAACTACTTTAGATTTGCTCATATATAAACATTTGAGTCGTAAGAGTAAGAGGATTCCTTTTTACTCTTATATAAATACTATATCATGTGGTTGTTCGAAGGTATTCATTTATTAATAACATTCTCACAGCATCTGCGCAATTAGCTTAACAGGCTGTCATTCTATCGTAATTATAATCGCACGCAAGACGTTATAAAATAAATGCTTATTCATGTATAGGAAGAATTATATCATACTGCTGAAGATTGTAGATGATGGTGAAACGGTCAAATATGTACATTCACATAACAAAATTCAGAGTTTTAGTAAATCATCCCAAGGCTGACCAGCTTAAGATGGTGACAACCACATGTCTGATATAGCCCCAGTTCCTCTACTAATGCTCAAAGATTTACTACCCTATGGATGATACATATGAGGCCACAGCAGTATTCTCTTTCATCACATGCTGGCAGTAGAACATTGGTAAAGCACAAGACTATGGGAAATTGATATTCTAACTAGTATAGCTATATAGATGATGTATGTGGCGGAACATTATTAAATATGGATTGTGATTTTTAACTAATGATTAACTAATCAATAATGACTTAACAATAAGCAACACTGAGACATGAAGCAAAAGTTAAATTTAAATTTAATGAAAACCAAATAATAAAATTAATAAATGAAAATAATAAATACAATGATATCTGTATTGTCTCACTTGCAGGTGATTAAGTTAGGGATAAAATTTAACATTGAAGTTTTGGTTTCACATGCAAGTGATGATTGAGAATATAATCATTTATGTCTACTGAGTTACTTATAGTTTGGTTTACTTATATATATATATATATATATATATATATATATATATATATATATATATATATATATATATATATATATATATATATATATATATATATATGCCATTACAATTTGGTCACTAGCCAAATTTATAGTAATGTGCATGTAGAAAAGGTCAAACAAAATCATCATCACAATTTTATATAACCATAAAGGAAGTTGTAGGGCATCCAAGTTTAAACCCTACAAGGTCCAGTTCTAAAAGCTTTAAACAGAGAAAGAATGGGTCAACAATTACATGCTTTACTTGTTTGTGTGTTGATAGAAAGGTAATACACACATTTAAACTATTTAATATTTAATTTTTCTTTAAAAAGCAAAGTTATAATGCATACATATAGGCAATGTATGTGTAAATTATTTAATTATTTTATATTTCAAATATTAAACATTTTAATTTTCTTTAAAACTAAGCTATGCTTGATCAATTCTAACATTTTATTCTATGCTTTTATTTTGCTTTTCTTTAATTATAAGTGGGATTTAAAAGTTACAGATTTAATTAAATAATTGGGTTATAATTACTAAGCTAGCAATTATAGTATTTAAGGTTAGTTTATGAATGATTTGAAAGAATGCAGGATGTGTGTACATTACATACAAAATTTTACATTTCCTAAATATTGAAAGAAAAGGAAGTATTAAATCTGTTAAATTATTTTTTTTGTACAATTTTTTTTGTTAAAAGAGGAAATCTGTTTAATCAGATATCGATCTTTGTAGTAAATTTTTTGTAAATGATTGTCACTTTGGAGCTATAATTTTTGAAATTGTCTTATCAAGATCTAAAGAAGGAAGCTCAAAGATTTGAAGTGTTACCTGGATGTTAAAAAAAAAAAAAAACAAAAGAAAGGAAATAAGAATTGAGTCTATTTTTTTTTTAAAACAAAAGTGTCTGGAAAAAGGATTAAACTTTTCAGTTGAAAAATACTTTGGTTGAAAATAAATTAGAGATCTAATTAAAACAAATTTGTCCAAAAATAGCAAGTGATGCTATCTCTGATTGGTTAAGTTAGCTAAAAATTGGATATAAAAAGCTGTCTTAGATTATTATTATGGTGATTGATTCAGATTATTAAACTATAATATTGAACGTTGAAAATATAAGAGATGGCGGGCTAGAAAAATTATATGTATATTCCATTTGCCTGACCATCTGGAGGAAGCTGCACATCACATAGGAAAGAAAAGATGTGTCTAAAATAATATTCTACACCTTTCAACTGACCAGATAAATAAGATGTTTTTAATAGAAGAAAGAAAGCATTCACCTGCATTCAAAGAAGATGAATTAATCTACTGATAAATATTAATCATCAAGTCCAATTAATTGTTACAACAACTGATTTTGAACTCAAGAAAATTTACAAATGGGAAAACAACTGCTGTATTTCATCCACATGCTTGACAAGAAGAGAAGAAAATTTACTATAATGATTTCCAAATTGTCCACTAAAGCAAATAACCTCAATAGAGTCATCATCATCAAATAGTTATCCACCTCAAGAAAGAGATTGTTCCCAGTAAAACGGAAATGGTAGCTGAGAAATATAAACATTATACAAGACAAGTTTGAACCCTTGGAAATTCGCTACAAACAAAAGATCGGTAATATGACTTTTTATATCTATTTTCTTTATGATATCAGTCTTAATAAACATTTTAGCAATAAAGTGGTATATTTTATTTAAAGAACTTTTAAAGACTATTCAGATCGATTAAAAACAAGAATGTCTTACTAATAATAACTTTGAGCTTCATAAATTATCTTGAATGTATCAAAATTATATGTTTATTAATTTTACAGTTATGAAATATGAATATGTAAAACAATTTTTTTTTTATGGTATTATGATTTTAGTTTTAACTAATATTATTATTTTGGTTTTAATAATATTTTGTTATTATGGGATAAAACACGCACATACATAATAATATTTTTATATGTGTATAATTGGAAGTGAATGTGGAATAATGAGTAGTATTAGAATATTAGATTATTTTGTTTCAAGTTCAGTATAGATTTCAGCGCTTGGAAGGGAGGGGGAGAAAATAATTTAAAACTTTTTTCTAAAACTTGCTCTTTCAATTTTACTAACATTTTTTTTTTACATTCTATTTACATGTTGGATTTTTTAAGTATGTGTGTTAATGAGCAGATAATATTTTTTGTCTTGAAATACTTTTCATGGTCAATGTGACGTCCAACTTAATACAAAATACATTTGAAGGGAAAGGGGGAAGAACTTAAAATTAATCTGAGGATTGTTATATAATCAATTATTATTATTATTATTCATGTCAATTTTCATATTTATCTAGAAATTTTTATGTATATGTTAGAAATGTAGTAATAAATATTAGTTTGTTTTATTAAACGAGGCGTATATATTTCATTAAGTGTAGTCTTGGTTAAGTGTGATTATTCATCATCATCAATGGTTGAATATTAGTTATTTAAGATATAAGTAAATATGCTAAAATTAAGCAATAATTATGAATTTCTTTATAAAATTTAGTTTTATGTTTAGGCTTAGTCCTAGAGCTGTAGTTGAAACCCTTGTCATTATTGTTATTATCATCATCATCATCATCATCAACGTTTTAATTAATGAGCTGTTTAACTGTTTAAAGGCCATAAATAAATATTGATTTTATAATATTTAGTGATTTCTTAGTATTATTATAACCACATCCCATCATCTATTTCATGCAAGGATGAGTGAATTGCCATCCTAAATTAGTTATATATAATCTGAGCTAGTGAACTTATAAAATATTGAAACACATTTGTTATGTTAAGATCTGAGAAATGATTTATGTTCAATGAACTCCACTTTGGTTTAAAGATGTTTTACTTTTACCTAAATATTAGTGCGTATAGTGATATGGCTCAAAAAGCAAAATCTCTCATTTTTTTATTAGAAATAAAGTACCAAAAAGGGATTCAAACCCGGTACATGTAAAAGGTTATTAGATATAACCGTGTCTAGATTCAGATAATCTAGTGGCGCCCTGCTAGACCATATTCACTTAGTATTTGTTTAAACATGCACTTAACATCAAACCAAGAAATGAAAGTGGATAAAACCTACTGCCTGTATACCTGAGTTATATTTTATTGAATTACTAGTGTACTCACTTCACGTGATTGACTGCTATAATACTGGTTATTAATAATTTGATCAACCTTTACTTATGATCATTCTATGGACTACTCAGGTATGGTAATATCTTTTTTTTTGAACTCATTTATTTTGTTACAATATATATATATATATATATGACATCTTAAATCACTCGCAGGTGATATTAATTTTTTCTGGTTACAAATTAGTTAAATTATTATTTTTATCATATATGGATATATTACTCATAGGTGATTTTAATATGAGCATTTACTGTTTATATATAGCATTTCCAATCATGCGCCGGTGATTGTAGTTTGGGTTACAAATAATTTAATTTACTTTGCTATATATATCTATCACTCGCAGGTGATGAAGAAATTGTACATTTGAAGTTACAGTTTCATGAGCCTTAATACTACTTTATAACTTAGTTAATTTGCTCATGACAATCTATGCCTAGTTCATGCTATATAACAGGATCTAAATTTATTTTAGAGCTAGCAAAAGTAATTATAAACATTTATAAAGAATATAACATTTTATTAAGCATGAATACTTAATATTCTCTATATAGCTTATATGCCTATGAAATTAGATTCGAATTCAGATCAAAACTGAAAAATACAATTATTATGGTGGGATGAACTGATGATTGGAAGTCAGACTTCAGATACCAAGGCGTATAGAAAATATACAATCTGAGTCCCTGCATCTCGAATGTGTGCCTTTTTCACAGGATTTATACCAAGTATCGGTTCTCTTTTCACCATTCTCATTGCTGTGAAATAAGAGACCCTTTAATCCAGTGATTGAACAACTAATTAAACTATGGGAGTCTCATGCTCCATTTCTGATGATGGAGAATGGGGTGGTGCATACCCGACCGCCATCTGAAGGAGGTAGTTGTCCGAACTAAGAGAGTAATGGTGTAGCCTTACACATATGCCCATTAAAAAAATACATACAGCAACAAGTATATACACCTAAGTATTTCTTAAGGATATTTGCACCGGTGACTACATTCTTATATAATAAAAATAGAATCCTAAACAATAGTTTTCTTCATGAAACTACCATAGATCAGTTCATTATAAAGCATCTATAATTATGCTATTAAGGAAAGCTTATGAATCTAATATTTATAGAGGCATTTATAATTCTAGGGAGGAGTACAACATATTATGGAGAATTACGATATAAAGTTATAGCTTCATGCTGTATTTCATCACTTCGGCTAAATATTAGTTAAATATTACATTTAAAGCAAATCTATCTTAAAGTAGCTGTAAGCTTTTAATTCTATCTTAAATAAGACATTTTATTAATTTCAAAAGGGAGTTTTGTTTGTGCATTAATAAATGCGAAATTACATATATACGTATGAGAATAATATCTAATCGCTTCTCACTAATGATTTAACTAAGAGTAAAACTCAGTTTTGAACAAATATGGCATAAACTAACCCATAATTGAAAAATAATAAAATTTGGCATAGATTTAATTAAAAAGAAATGTAATTTTAAAGATAAGATTTCACATAAGTGAAATCTGAAGTTTGGCTTTGTGTTAGCCTAGTTTAAAAAGAAATTGAAATGATATTAGCTGAGATTTGATTGATTCAGTTCAATACAATTTTAAGTTGTGTATGAGAATTAATAAAGGCAAATATTATCATTATGTTAAAATATGTAAAAGCAAATATTATCATTAAGTTAAAACATATAAAATAACTTAAAACTTAGATACCATTTTAAAATAAACCATTTAGAATTATATGTAATAAAAGTTATGATAAATAATTTTAAAATCAATTGATTTAAGCAAGTTAAAACTAAATAACTTTTAATAACTCAGAATAAGATAAATACTTGAACTAAATCAATCAGAAATGAATCAACAAATAAACCAGTAAATAAACTGAGTAAGTAAATCAATAAATCCACTAACCAATAATTAATAAATCAGTTATTAAATGTTATCAAATCAGGCAAGATTTTAGCAGTAAAATAAAAAAAATAAAATTATATTTTAGAGGTGAGTTCAAAGTACATTATTATTATGGCCGTATTTAAGAGATTTAGCTAGCTTTAGGAATTAATGCATTTTAGTTGAAGCATTAGTTTTAAGTGGAGGTAGGTTGTTACTGCTCTTTTCTTTCTGCTGGCAAGTTGGTTCCATGTTGGAGGGCTCTCTGCATTGGCTTCTATCTCACTGCTTCCCACATCTGGTAGATCTTCTTGGGGTCAAGAAAGCAAGGAAAAACCTACTCAAATTTTATCATCATCACCAATTTTACAAATACTTTTTCAATAAATTCAACTAAAAAGAGTGTCAGAATGCCTTAAAAATGGCTGTAGAGGCTTATATATCGTCTTACTCCCCTCTCCCCTGTCATAGTAGTTTTTAGATCTGTTTTTCTAATTTTCTCACTGCATTGTAAGAATTGTGGAATCCCACTGTTTTGATTTTTTACAGCTGGGTTTTACATCTGGCCACCCACGATTTTTCCTTGGTCACTCAGGATAATTTATTTATATCTTATTCAACAATCTATTGTTACTTTTAATTTTGTAATTAGGTCAAAATACAGCGAGAAAGATTAAGTTTTATGAGGTCATCTTTTTTAGAAAACAAATCCACAGGTGAAAAACATTTTGTTATATATATATGTAACTCCATCATTTAATTTAGCGATATATGCAGAATTATATAATACTTTCAAATATTACTTTTAGAATAATTATTCTAAATAAAGAAATTTATAATGTTTTAATTCTGTTAACATTATTCTTTCCTGCATATATGTAGTCTCTTGTTACACAAACAAAGCTTTTTTCATTTATTTACTACTAGAAATATATATGTGTGTATATATTGGTTTTTACATATACAGATACAATTTTCATACTATATGGTAAGATATATGCACACATACATGACTAATACATTTAGGTTTAAATTCAGCCTGACTTCAGTACAATATTAACATGATATATGAGGATTTGGTGATAGTTACATAGATAGAAATACTACTATAGTATATAGTAGGTGAAACAGTAGGATTGATAGATCTGACTGTTTCAATGGAATATTAATATTACAAATTTTAATTGACCAGGTTTTAGATTAAAGAATTAATTATTTTGATGATGATAATTACAAATGCTCCCATAGCAATAAGAGATTATATTGAACACTGATACCTTTGTAAATATTACCATTTGTTATTAATTCATATTGAATATATTGTTATGCACCAAAATATTAGAAACAACTGCTTAAAGAATGAGATATTATAGAATTAAAATAAATACAATAAAAAATCAATCATTATTAATTGCCTTTACAAAAAATTCACATTTCTCACAATGCATTTTTATAATATGTTATTTAATAGAAGTTAAAACAGTTATAAGCAAGCATAAGAAATGGTGATCATGTGATGTTTAATAGAAGTTAGTTTCAACTTTCTAGTATTCTTCAAATTTTTGAATATCTGAAAAATCTGCTAACCAATCAAAACTGTCATGTATTAAATAAAGCTTTGTGTAAAATACAGATTGTCATTGATTAGCCCCCCCCCCCACTGCTTGACGTTGCTAGTCAAAAACCAATAGATATAATGTTATCCGATGATTTTGCCGATCCGAAGGATCCTCCATCGTAGGTGTGACAATTTTTAAAACATTATCCAGCTCAGTGTGTAGATCTGAAATTGGCAGGAAGGGGGATCCAATGGTTTTGTCGATCCAAAGTATCAGCCATCTCAACATACACAACATTTTTAAAAACAAAATTATTTAATAAAATCTAATCTTTCCTTTTTTCAATTAACGTCTGATAAAAAAAAAAATTTTTTTTAACACTATTTTAAAACAATTTACAAAACACAATTCGATTTGAAAATTCCCCTCTGATCAAGCCAAGCTTATGCTTTGAAAGTCTCATAGCTGTCCCTGTGCAAAATATGTTTTATGCATGATTTTTATATATTGCTGGAACATACACTTTTGAAATTCATTTAACTTTAAAAATATGTGTACAGAAGCGTGTCTTTTGTCTTACAATTAATACTATCTAAAATTATGTCAGGTCATATAAAAAATAAGTACTTTGAATGTACATGCAAAGACTTAGGATAACTTGAATTCTACACACCTTCACATTATGCTGTAGCGATCTATGAAATGTGCAATTGATAGTAAATCTATTCCTTGTTTTATTTATAAGATTCCTTGTAGTTGTGGTAGGATTTATATAGGACAGAGTAAATTTAACCTTAATGAAAGGATTAAAGTTCATATAAGTAGAGTTAAACATAGGTATACAGATCATAAAATATTGTTTGACAAAGTAATCATTATTTTTTATGAAAAGAATGAATTAAAGAGAAGAGTAATGGAAGCTTTAATGATAAAACTTCTATCAGTCTTATGAAGACACCTTCTGATATAAAGGGAAGTTGGTTTTCGAAATGAATTATGGGAAGTTTTGTTTGTTTTGTATATATATGTTGTTTCTTTATTTTGATTTTCAATTGAGAAGGTCTATTTGTTTAGTAGATGAAACCATGGTCGTGTAAAGATTTTGGTGAAATTTGGATTTTTATCTAGTATTGTATTGTCTTGTGGTTTTGTGTTATATAAGTTCTTTATTTCCTAAGGAAAAAAAAGTAACTATGTCTAGGTTATGGCAGCATCCTTTTTTATTATCTATATGTCACTTACTTTAAGTTTTAATAAGTATTAGTAGATGTCAGATGATAGAGCTTAATAAATCCCTGTCATATGCTATGCTATCCAATATCCCCAGGGTCATTTCAAATTTATGGCTTCAATCGGTAAAGAGGTTTGGATCTTAGAATAGTGCATCTGGTCCTTTATGATCTAATACACTTTCCTGACAGCTTCTATCATTATTTTCTCTTTTATACTTTTAAGTTATCAGACCAAACTAAAAATATATGGTTTCAATCAAAATTAATTAGATTATATAGTCATATAGATCGAATAACAGTTCAGTCTTTATATACTATGTTGTTCTTGATTTTCTTAATATCTAAAGCCACTTCTATTCTACATCTTGGATTTTACTATGAACCAATAAAATGTCAGAACTTCAGTGTATATATAAAAGCTGAAATCATGAAATAGTGTCATGTGATATGTTTAAGTTAAACGTGATTTCTTCATTAACCGATTATCTTTGCCCAAGATATACATAAATTCTATATTATAGGATTAACTGCTAAAGTTGGTAATTAATTTGCTTATTACTAGAAAAATTATTAATTAAAATACAATTAGTTGCAATGGCAAATATAAAAGTCAAACAGTATACTAAATGGGTGTCAGATTGTAATCATCATTTATCTATGCAATATTTAATTACTGAAGCTGGAGGATAAAAAATAGAAGGTCCAAGATAGGAAACAAATAATTTCAGCAGAAGTGACTAATCTCATGCCAGTACAATTCAAACAGGCAACACTCTCCATACAGTATTGCCATTCAGTGCAAGCCAGAGTAATCAATGGAAGGCAGAAGGCTTGTGCATAAAATCCCTATCTAGTGCCTACTTATTCAATATCCCCAGACTAGTTTCTGGCTTGTGGCTTTTGTCAGTGAGGAGCCTTGGATCTGAGAGCACTGCACAAAGATCTTAGAATCTAATGCAACCCTCCATCAGCCATCTTTTATCTCTACTTAACTACAAAATTATAAGAATGAAATTTGAGAACACAATAATATTTTTAATCCAAGCTCATTAGCTTATATAGTCATATATGTCTGAACTCAGTTAAGTACCCATACATTTTTGGTGTCTTTGGTTTTTTAATAACCATATCCACTACTAACCTATTAGACAGGATTGGTATTAAGCCACCAAACATCACATGATCACCATTTCTTATGCTTTCTCATAACTGTTACTAAAATAGGCAAAACTCTCCATACAGTATTGCCACTCAATGCAAGCCAGAGTAATCGATGGATGCCAGAAGGCTTGTGCACCCTATCTGTATGGAGAGTTTTGGCTGTTTAATAACAGTTATGGACAAGCATAAGAAACAGTGATCATGTGATGCCAGTATAATTTACCAATGAAATGCCAAAGTGAACCTAAGAATACATGAATTGATTCAACCGTATTATTTGATAATTATGAAGGCTCACATTATAACAGAATTCTTTTGAAATGAATAAGAGTTTTAATATTAAGATTGATCATTGAGTTATCAGTACATTATTGAAATTTTAACTCATTTTGATGTAAAAAAACATATCAAGTGTTGGTGGTCAGCACAGCTGCCTTACAAGCAGTTGTCCCAGGTTCACGGGTTCGCTTCCCGGTCGATGCTTTGACATATGAAAAAAAACCATCACTAATTACTAATTTCCAGCCGGTTATTTTATTTCTTATTTTGTATGCATTGTCTTTTAACAATACCCATTGATGCTACTATTTATGGAAAGCACACACATTGGTAATAACTAGGATTAGAATTAAGAAATGAATACTTTGTCCAATAGAAAAAATGATACTAAAGTATCTATTTTTGAAAAAAAAAATTTGAAAAACTTTATTCACGTAAAAGAAAATAGACGTATTGAAAAGAGTGAGAAAAAAAAAACATTTCTATAATTGCAAACAGCATCAACAAATGTTCCAATTTGTGCCATTTACAGTAAATTTTAATAAACAATAGATGCTAGATAATAGTGCTTTATATATTCTCATCCATTTCTATTCCAATTCAAATATCATTAGAATAGTTTTTAGTTGACAGCTTTCACCAGTGAGGAGTTTTTGGAATTGTGGCGAGTGCTATTGGACTTTTTTTTAATCTAATGCACTTTTCAATTAGCAACAACTTTTTATTATATATACAGTCTACCAGTTTAAATTAAAAAAAACACAGTAATTTTTTTTAATCCAAACCAACCTGCTTACATATTATCTAAGTCTGAAATCACGTCAGTTTCTTCATATTATGGCGATTTCAGTTTTTTAATAGCTTTAGATACGTTTATTTTTTGACCATAATTACTGCTAAATTAGCAGTTTTTGCTATATAATAATAATTTCTTCTAATTTCATTACATTTAATGTCATCAATTGTATAATATGAAACTGAATTCAAATTAGATCTATATAATTATGCAAGCAAATAGGCTTGGATTGAAAAAATGTACAAGTTTTATAATATAACAAAAAGTGGAAAGTGGTTGTTAGAAGAAAAGGGTTTTAGATTTAAAAAGATTCAATGCACTGTTCAACAATCCATAAAAGCCCGAACTATAAAGTCATACAGACATACCACTGGATAAGAATTTATTAAATACCATTATGTGGCATCGACTGATTATTAAATTATTAAAATTTACAGTTTTTACAAAAACATGAGATTAGAAGAAATTGCTCATAGATAGCAAAAAGGTATAGGCAACGATCATGTAATGCTTAGTTAGTTATTTATGTGTTAGATAAAAAACTAATGGGGTAAAACAGAGAAAAATACTATTTTAGATCTTAAAAAGAAAAACCAAATAATAATATTATCATCTATGTTCTTTATTACTTTTTACCATGCTTGTTTACAACCCACTAGACAGTTTCGATTGCCCCAGCAATTGTCTAGTGGGTTGCAAAAAAGTATTGTAAAAAGTAATAAAGAACATAGATAATATTAATATTATATGGATTTGACAATTCAATAAGAAAGATAAAGTTCTTGAAGAAATATAGCAAGCTGACAATCAAGCCCAACACAAATGCCTATGGATACATTAACAACCAAAACCTCCTGAACTTTTAAAAAGGTCAATGTACATACAAATAGAAAACAAGCACAACTAATGGATTAACATGCCCCCAACCAACTGGCCTATATATATACATATATATATATATATATATATTGTAACCAAAATCCCCGGAGCCGTCCACCCTGATGGCTCACAAAGGTGGTAACCAACCTTCTATCACCCCTCCAACTACCCATCATCATGCCGTACTTGTTGCGGCACTATAAATTGTAACCGTAAATTGTGTAATCTCAACTAACGTAACGTAAGTGCACTAGGAATTACAACCTTGGTCACTGATCAACTCTCATTGCACATTATCAGCTATTAAGAGCTATATCCAAAAGCATATCATACTATTTATTTTATGCACAAAAGACCACAATCAACATCTGGGGCAATTTACTACAGACAAAATTAATGAATTAACTTAACTTTTTATAATTTATTTGATCGCAGCCAGGGTATACCGCGAAGACCTATCATAGTATTATTATAAAACATATTAAACAAATTATAAGTGCAATTTTATCACTTTTAAACCTCAATTTGCGATTTTTATGGTATGCGACCCTATGGCCGACCATGTACAAGATAGCGTAATTTGTGGAACCACATAAAATTATGAAATTTTAAATCATCTATATGATTTCTAAGACAGATGCTAGTCCAGGTAAAGCTTTGCAATTAATAAACATGAATACTTGAGTTCTTTTATAATTTAATATATCATTGAGACTCTTATTGTATTGACAACTGACAATTTAAAAAACGTTAAGTAAATATATTTAATCATATCATTATTTAATAAATCTGTTTACAAGTTTAATAATTCATTTATGATTTTATACTAGAATCAACTACGCAAAGCCACAATGATGGAAAAAGGTAAATGGGATTTTATTGTACCCTACCAATCATATACTACCAAAGACGAAAAGCATCTTAATGTTTTCTCAAAATATTAATAAACTCTGATATCATGTTGACAATAATATGTACTTCAATGTATGCTCTTCAATGTATGCTCTTCAATGTATGCTCTATCCAAAGTTTATGATTTCTGATGTTATGAATGACACATAGCAACGGCACAGTAAGTTTAATTATAAATCAACTTTTATTTACAAACTTTATGAACAATAAATAGTTAATTTCAATATTTTAAATAAAACATAAATAAACAAATAAATAAATAAATGATAGTTCCATTAACTTTCTTCAATACATTTATAGGTATAGTTTTAAAAACCTAATCATACCTTATTTCAATCTAATATAATGAATATTGAGACAATTATTAAATTCAGCATTAACTTATGAAATATTGAACGTCATTTCCAGATTCAATAAATCCCTACTGTATACCTATAATAATATAATAAATAATATGTTGTTTGTATGTTTTAGCTATAATGTAATCATTAATTAAAATGAAAATGTAAACTTACACTCCGGTAGATAATAATTAACCAACAGTTAATTATCATGAAGTACTTGAATAGAATGTCCTGCTACCATTTATCAATCTAACCGATAAATTATGCTTACAAATGAAGAAGATGATTTGGCAGATTAACTAAAATACTTTGCCCAACTTATATCTGTGAAGCAAACATATTCCTGTGGATGTATTCATCTACACGTAGGAATTAAATAATACTAACGTTTTGCATATTTAAACACTATCATAAAGTCATACGTATAATCACACAATTCCGCGGATTAACCACCGGCGCAGGAATGTGTGTAAAATACAAAAATGGCAATTAAAATAATCTGCGGATTAACCACCAGCACAGATTAAAGCCTTTAACATACTAAAACAACATTGTAATTTACTTCACATTAAAGTGCAAAATCATCCTCCCCAATTCTTCTGATTATTCAGAATACGCTGACACTTTAGCAAATGTGGGTTCTTGCTTAGTAAATATTACAATCATCAGGACAACTAATGCACTACTTATCTTGCTTAAAATAAACATGTATAATATAATGTAAATAATATTGGCATGGGAATATAAATCTGGAAAGACTCACAAAATATCTCATAAAGATTGGTATATCTCATGAATTCATTAAGTACTGTTTAAGCTTTCTCCGCAAGCGCTATTCTTTTGAATAAATATTTTATTCAACCTTTATTAAATCTAACAAATATAACTTATGAACTTCATATGCGAGTTCATATAACGATAAAATTAAATAAATGTATTATTCATTAACATATAACATTTAACGGTGTGTGTGTGTGATAAAACTAAATGTAAAGCATTTTATAGTTCAAATACATGAATTTTAGCAGATGTGTATCACAAATTGGATTGTATAGCATTTTGTAACTCCTAATGTGATCCGTGGAATCCATGTACAATGTGTAGACTAATAATTATATGAGGTAATAGCTATAGCTGTAGTTAAATTCCATACATGCAATTATATCCATTTGATTAGTTATTAAAGCAATATTAGATTAACGATTTGCGTGGCTCTCCAAACATGAAACAATTTTAAAACAGGATACACAGAATTTAAATGAAAATGTTTTTCATAAAGTTATTAATCCCTACATCTCTCTATCAAAAGTGTTCCAAGTTTATCCTATCCATGCAAGTATTTATTTATCCATTGCGTTAATCCAGGAACAACCAATTACAGCAATTAATTTATTCATTTTTTTTTCAATAGACGATACAATTATAAAAACTTTAATTAATTATTTGAAGAATGTTTATGATCCAAGTGTTAAACAAATTAACTAGCAATTATTACTGGCATTATAAAGTTAATTATCAATCAATAATATATTTTATTAGAATTAAAAAACGGAAATATTAAAAGATTTTGACAGCTTTAACATTTTACTTTAATCTAAACTTTTTTTCTTTTAAAAGAACAAATTTTCATTTTCATAAGACTTCTAAAATTAAAACACTGATTTAATTTTTCCAAATTATAGAATAATAAACATTTTAAAACATACCAAATTCTTGTATTTAATTCTTTCAAACTGGGAAGCTCCGACATTTCAAAAAATGTAATATTGGAAACGCTACCGGTGATTTGATTCTTGGCCGACCGACTTGAAAAGATCTTTAAATTTAGTGATCCATCTTAATTAGATACCACTAAGTTATTTTATGTTTATAACAAATTTTGTGGTAATTTATTCACTTATTAATGGTTTCAAAATAAGCTCAGCAAATTTACACCATTTGCCTTTACCATTTCTGTTCTTTCTTCCCTCCAAAAGACAAACTAACAGACGATATTCTCCTAAATTCGCGCTCTTTTCTTTTATTACATTGAGACGCATACGTCATTAGTGTATTTATTTTTAATAATTAATTTTAACTGAATAAATGGTTCTGTAAATTTAATAGAAATAATAATTTAAGATCATTTTTAAACAAATAAAACAAAATATTATTTTTAATAATATTTTACCAAATTTTTATGTGTTGTCAAATTTTTTAAAAAGTTAAACGTTTTGATATGAGTTAGTATATGGGAAGAGGCAAATTTAAATTTATCAAAATAATGTCAGAAAGTAATCTATTCAAATGCGAATCAAGCCAACCAAATCACCAAGAGAAGAAAGAGAAATTTTTATATAAGTTACATCAATTAATATATTTTCTACTAAAATATATGGTTACAATATATATATATAATCATTATAGGTATAAATATGCAAGTCTCAACACTGACTTGTAAATTCGTACACAAATTACATTTAATTTTTGTTCATGTACAAATATATGTAATTATGTTACTTCAATGTCCTCTAAATAATCCAATGCATTCGCCCCATTCAGAAATGTAAAACCCCCTCTAACTATATAGCACTATACATTAAAGCTATGCATGTAAATACAACAATCACTTATGTAAGCATAGGTGTGCCAAAAGAAATCATATAAAGTCGTTTTGGTCTTAATAAAGTTCGTTTGAAACATAACAATAATAATAATAATAATCCATCTAATAGTAATAATGTGGCATAAGAAAAATAGATTTAAAAGATATACAGAATTTGTCTTCAGACAAATAACGTTTAACGCTAATAAGTTGGCAAAGAAGTTTTATAGTTGTCAAGTGTTGGTTGCCTTGTGGTTAGCATAACTGCCTTCCAAGCAGCTGGCCCGAGTTAGCTTCCCGATCAATGCTTTGCCACATGGAAAAAAAAGTTTTATAGTTACAATGAAAATGAGTTGGGTTATTTCTAATATATTATGTATGCACGGGTGTTTTCTCTACCAAAAAGTGATTTGTTCTTTCTATATCTAAGCAGAAAGATGTTTTTGGTTGTCCATCATTGATAATGTTATGATGTGTTGTTCTATCTCTGATTCTATTTATTATTGGATTTTTTCAAAGTTAATTATTAATTTTAAATAGGCTCTTGTAGTTAGATTTAACTTTTAGAATAATGTTATATTTATATGCTTTTTTATTTTGCTAAGTATTTATAGATTTCATATTATTAATATATATATATATATTTATATTTTAGTTTATGTTGGGGTGAATAAAGATTTAGTTCCGAGGTATTACCGAAGCGAGGAGGAATTGTAGAAATTTATAAAAGTTTGTTTAAAGTGAGTATATAATTATTAAATATAGTTTATGACTTAGATTTTTTAAATTTATTTTGTAACTGATTTTATTTTTCATCTTTTATCTCCAAACGGTTGGTTAATATATATATATTTCATATGTCAAAGCGTCGGCCGGTACGCGAACCCGGGACAACTGCTTGTAAGGCAGCCGTGCTAACCACTCGGCTATCAACGCTTGACACTGTTGTTTAATATTTTAAAGTGAATTAAAAAAATTTGTAAGAAATTTCGCTAGATACATCTAATCGAAGTAATTCATTTTTCTAAGTTTAATTCTACAGTTAATTACATATTATACGAAATAGAATTAAACTTGGATAAAATACTTTTGGTAGAATAATTTAGAATTAAAACGTAATATGTCTTACCTACTTGAAAAGAAAGGTTTTTAAAATAGTATATTATTAGTTCTAGGACACTTAACAGAAAATAATTTAGAATCTTCAGACCAATTAATAAAGAGAAAATCAAGAAGATACTTGGATAAAATAATATAGGTAACAATGATATCATCAAAAAAATTAAGACCGATGGAAAACTGAGCTAAATATATTGTCAGAAGAGATGATAGTAGATGAGCAATTGAAATATTAAATTAGATCCCAAGACATTATAAAAAATCTAAGAGACATGATATGAGATAGATGAATGAAAAAAGTTTGCTCATGTCCATGTGAAGAAAAAAGTTAGAGATCAGTGGACCTGGATTAAACTTGGAAAGACTTCACCCTGAAATGGGTTAGAGAGAAAATTTGAAGATCATTAAAAGTCCACGAAGAACAAGAGAAATTCAAATTCTGAAAATAATTAAGAAATTTCAAAAAAGTTTACTTGTGCAAGTTGTCAAGTAGGAAGTAATGGTTTATTCAGGGCGATTAACTTGTTATCATGCAAAAATATTTTCTAGCTACACCATGTCAACTGACTGGTGAAATTCTCTTGAACTTGATATTTTTGATTATTTAGACATAATTTTTGAAGTTTTATCAATTAACTATTTTTTTAAGATATTTGTTAGTAATGTTAATAAATAGGCAGTATTACACTGTACTTTTCTCCCTGACTTCATTGTAATTTTACACACAAATAAATATATATATATTACTGTTCTATGCAGTTTGGCATAGTGTTTAAATAATAGATGTGAAAATTGAAGTTTGAACATCATATGATCTTCCAAACAATTATTCAGCTAGAAATTAAACTAGTATTTTTATAGAATTAATGTAATATTCATAACCTGAAAAATAAGTAAATGCATGATTTTGTTAAAGTGTTAATGAAATAATGCAGCAAACCTGTTAAATTTGTATTTTAGCATGTTTGAACAAGTATCTTTAAATTAATAAAGTCAATTGTCTCTAAGTCAATGATTTTCAATAGTTATTAAACCACTAAACATCATACAATCACTATTCTTTACGCTTACACAATCTGTTAACACAGAGGCAAAACTCTCCATACAGTAACACCACTCAGTGCAAGCCAGATTAATCAATGGATCCTTTCCAATAGGATTATCACAGCTGTGTTAAAGACCCAAAGCCACCAAAAATGTTTAGATATTGAACTGAGTTCAGATCTATATGACTATATAAGCAAATAATCTTGAATTGAAACCATTTTTATGTCTTCATTTTGGACTCTAAGCATTATAGTTTACTAAAAAGGTAAAAGGTGTTTTCTGGAGGGTTGCATAGATCATGAGACCTAGGTGTGTTTCCCAATCCAAGGCTCCTCACTGATAAAAGCCACAAACTAGAAACTAGTCTGAGGATATTGAATGAGTAAGCACTCAGTAGGGATTTTATGCACAAACCTTCTTGCATCCATTGATTACTCTGGCTTGCACTGAGTGGTGCTACTGTATGGAAATGTTCAATTATGTGATAATATAAAGTATTTTGGTAGGGCTATTGACTCTTTTTTTCACTATCTTGTAAGCTATCTGTAACATTATTCTACTGGTTTGTATTTATTTGATGGTAAAAACTGGAACTAAATAAATATTTATTTATTAGTTCCAAAACAAATTCTAAAATATCACTATTCTATAGAGATATTTTTATAAATGAGCCAACATTCTCACTGATTGGTAGATTCTTTGATTTTGAGCTTTTGGGAGCAGTTGCAAAGCTATTTGCATACTCTTTTTCTATTGGTGCTACCAATGAGCAAAAAAATATTTCCCCATAATTTATTTAAATATTTATGACTATTTGTGCAACATATTTTTATAGTAATTATTACAAATAGAAATATTTTCGTGACTACATTTAAATTTTATTTGAATAAGTTTTATTTTTAAATGTACAAATTCTCTTGTAATAATGGTAAATATGGATCTACAGTTGTAACCGTCTGCCAAACTTGTAGTTCCGAACTTTTAATTTTAGTAATTATAAATGCAATTTTAAATTTTAGAACAGAATTTCATAGCTTTATGATGACATAAAAACTTGTTCAAGTTTTAGAAATGAAATTCAATTAGCAAGATTTTTTTAATTTGTAATAATCATCTATTTTATGAAGTATTATAACTTTGTATTTCTTATTGCATTGCCAAATCCATATAATATTAATATCATTTATGTTCTTTATTACTTTTTACAATGCTTTTTTACAACCCACTATGACAGTTTCAGTTGCACCAGCAATCTTCTTCAGAACTTAGATATTAATAACCATCTACTAAAAAAAAATTTATTGTTCTCATTATGATTTTTTTTATATTTTCAAAGTTTCGATATGATCTTTCAGAAATATTTCCAAAATATAAAATATAATTTATTGATTAATAAAATAGAATAAAATTTTTAATATAAAATGAAATGATGAAATATAACTAAAATTTTATGGAAGGGTTAAAGTAAACAACATTAGTAATAATGCATTTTTTGATGACAATGAACAAGTGAAGTTTATAGGTTCAAAGTAAAAAATAAATTTCAATAATAAAACAAAGGGTACTATTTGCAGACATATTATACAACATATTGAAGTATATTACACAACAGATAAAATCATAGAAGCCATACTGAAAATATTAATCAATCAATAAAACAAAAATTTAAACAATTTTTATTAACTATTGCAATTGTCATATCAAATAATTTGTTTTCAACACAAATCATTTTGACTATGAATTAAAATCAACAATTTTTGGTATGGCAAGGCTAGAAGCTCTTTTTGTTCAATTATCCACTTTCAGGGGCCACACAAGTATTTGGTTTTTCCCCAGTTTTATATTAAAGAATATATGTTAGTTGTTAACTTTAAAAGAAATTCTAAAACTATTATAAATTCCATTCAGAATGTTTATTTGCGTTTGTTATATTTTCATATTAATAACTTCAGTTAATAGAAAAAAAAATTAACAAATAAAGTAAAAATATAAAAAAATTTGCCACAAAATTGTTTTTCTTTAAAATAACACTAATAAAAAAAACATCACTGAAAATATTAAATACCACTGCTTCTTTTCATCCATTTTGTTTTAGACATTTACTGTATGCTCCTGAAACTGTATACACCCAGGTCTCGTTTTTATGCGGATTATTTTAATGTGATTTTGAAGTTATGCGATTCATGTTTCTTCTTAATATCTTTCATATTTCACTATATTTATTAGATATCAAGAAATTTAAATTATTAATAACTTATTTTCACTTGAAATACTTTTTTTTTTCAAAAACGTAACATTATATTAGTAGCTAACGTGAATATGGTCTGAAGCTGTCTTTAGAATTTTAGCTTCTGTATAAATAACCTATTTATATTAATGAGTAAATAATAATAATAATAAATTTATACTTACATATAAAAATATTGCAATAATATCGCAATAAATATTCAAAAAATTAAACTTTTAATACGTATATTTTGTGTTATATAACAGAAATAAATAATCGTTTAGATTTTTAAAATAAAAAATGAAGATTTTATAAACTGAAAATAATCTTTCTAATGATAATATATAATCTTTTTGTTTTGATTTCGATCTCATTTTTTTAAATATAGAAACAGAAAACCATTAACACAGCATAAGACTGAAAGTGGCGCTAGTTGTACATCACATCACGAATAAAAATAGAGTGGTTTAACAGGTTTCTCTGGGCATAATTGCTGAGAGATTCTTGACTTTGTTTAAAGAGAAGCTGCAATACATCACATCGAATCTGATTTCTTTCCAGTTTACAAACGAATGCTAGTGGTAATGATTAAAATATGTATGAAAAATGTAAAATTAAATATTGTAGTTAATAAAAAAAGTAAAAAAAGTTTGTCTTGTATTAATTTTTTTCAAATATTTGAAATATTTTATTAGTCATACTTTATTTGCTTATTTTTTTAATGCAAATTTTAAAGTAATTTTTCTTTGTTGCTTTGCTTTTGTGTGAATTCTGAAAATTACAGACCCTATCCCCCATTTTTCAAGGTAAGTTAAGTCTATTTTTGTGCAATTTTTTTTTAATGTGGGTTTTCTGTAGAACCTATCTATCGCATAAAATGAGACCCAAGTGTAATTGAAAAAAAAAACTGTTACCAGTCTTGCCATATTGATAAATAAACAAGTATCCAATTTTTATTCAAAATTAACAATTTTAATTAGTATTAAGGTAAAAAAGAATGATTTTGTATTTTCTTCAAATTATTCATACAAATGATTTTCCTTATTGATCATAAATTTCTAAACAATTCATTCCAAAGGAAACAATTTTTAGCTTGAACTAAAACTGTCAATTTTTGTTTAAAATAAACAATTCAAACTATTATTTAAATGACAGAAAATCGAATATTTTCATCAGTTATAGAGTCAATTTGTTTTCTAAAACAATTTTTAGCAATGTGAATTGAAATTGACATCTATTCAAAACTAGCCATTGTCAACAATCATTACAACTATTATTTAAACAGCATGGAGAGCATCTTTTTGCATATTTCAGTCTCCAAGTCATCATATAGAGATGGGGAGCAATCTGCCTCTTTTAGATCATATCTGATGAAGAATATTCCAACTTAACAGAATTAATCATGACTTTCTTATAACATTACATGATCACCTTTTCTTATGCTTGCTCATAACTGTTATTAAATCAGGCACAACTGTATGGAGAGTTTTGCCTGTTTTAATTTTTCTTATAACATTTCTCAAAGTCATTCACACAATGTGATCTAGTTTATTTTTTGTTCATAAATTGTATCCATTTGTATTTATTAGTCTATATTGTTTTTATATAAAATGATGTTGTGATTATAAATTTATTTAAACGCACATTGATTACGTAAGTAATATTCATTAAGGCTGTAGCCTCAAGCACATGCGTATAAAAATGCGATAGTAGGAACCTCTACAGGTCTTAAACCACAACCTTACTATATGTTATAAATTTAAAATTATATTTTAATCTCCATTAGTTTGCATTGCTTTTGTGGAAATAACACATTTCCATGAGTTTGTACACATATATAAAATTAAGCATTAAATTTTAAAATTATATTTACATTAGTTTGTATAAATTTTTGTTATTTAGAATGGAAACAAATGTAATCAGTTACATTGTTTCTTTATATAATTTATAAGCAAATAATATAAAATATTATATAACAGTGATAACTGTAAGTATTTAAGACAGAAACTTTTTTTGCAACTAATTGTAGCCTTCCTCAGTGCAATTGTAATCTAATTACAATACATCTATCTTTTTTTCTTATTAATTCTGACTAATATATATATAATGATAGATATCATTATTATGTAATGGAAACTAAAGAATAAAATAGATTAAAACTACATTGAAGAGAGCATAAAAATATTTTTTTTAAAAAGATTTTCTTATATTTCACGTAAATTCCAACAAAACATGGGAAAGCTATTTTGTTTTCTATAGTCTGCTGTTTTATCTAGTTGAATTTTATTTGAGGTCTATTTGTTAAAAAATTCAGTAAAAAAATATATTTTTTTTTGGGGGGGGGGGCTAGTATATATATGAACAGTGATATTAAACTTATAATATTATCAAAAAGAAAAGAATGGGTGGCATGTAAGAAATAAACAATGGGTAGCTATTTAGATATAAATGTAGATGTGGAGAGGGGAGGATCTGTAAAATTAATGATAAACAAGCTAATTACAAATGTAATAGAAAAGAAAGAGTCCAAAGAATTTATAAAAAGATAGTAAGAAAAGAAAAATGGTTAAAATTAGGTATTTGAATATGCAAGGTGGTAAGAGGTCAGAAAAGTGCCTGGAATTTAAACAAAGCAATTAAAAAAGAGAATGGACCTATACTGTATGGGTGGGACTAAGGCAAGGAAGCCCCATGCCACCTATTTTGTTTTTATTATATTTAAGAAAAATGAAGAAAGCAATAGCAAAATTCAAAAGAAAAGTAGAGATACTATTAATAAATGGCAAGGGAGCATATATATTGCTAGGTATTTTATTTGCTGATGATGTGTTCTTGTGCACAGAAAGTAGGGAAGATATGGAAGTTAAGCTGGAGATGTGTGCTAGGGTACATGAAGAGATGGGGATTAAATTTAGTGAAGTAAAGTCAAAAGTAATGATGATAAATCCTTGGGAAAGAGAAGAGAAATAATTTTTATTGGGGGATATAAAGTTAAATGTGGGTGAGTAGGTATAACTATTTGGGAATTACCTTAAGTATTATTTGGATGAATGGAAAAAAAATTGATAAATGAAGTAAAGAAAAGAAAGGAACTGATAAAAAAATTATCAGTGTTTTCATATAATAAATATGATGCAGCTAGAATTGTATGAAAATTAGTGACAGTAGCAGAGTTAATTTATGATAACGATGTGTAACGATGTGTTAGTAAAGAGGTGTTAGATTACTTAAAAAAAGTACAAAGAGATGTAGGAAGACATTCATTAGATGCAGACGTGTGGACAACAAAAGACACAATTAAAGGAGAAATGGGATGGTCAAGTTTTTATATTAGAGATACAAAAAGCAAAATAAAAATATTCAGTAGATTGCAATTTATAGATAATAAGAGAATAGTCAAAATATACCCAAGTTTTTTATTATCATAAATTAAAATAGGAATGCAGAATCAGAAAAAAAAATATTAGTAACATACTTTGAATTTTCCAAAAAGATCTTCAATTTATCATTTACATTGAAAAAAGTTTCTATAATACCAGTGCTGAAATTAAAATTTTTTGGATATGTATAAACAGTAAAACCAATCATAACACTACCCTTAATGTTCTATGGTTGAGAAATTGTTAAAAGTAATATATCTGTCCACAAGCTGTTAATTTCAAGTAAAATCTTTGTTGGATAATTGCATATCAAATTTCCAAGACATAATGAATCATTTTATCTTTAAAAAAAAGAAATCTACTTATACCTTGATTAAATTAGCAAGACCTTGTTCAAGATGGCTCTAGTGATCAACATTGTTAATAAGATCTAGTCGTAGTAAAATAGGTGCACAGTGTGTTCCAGTGAAAAGATGACTTGTTTCCCTCCAAACTACCTAAAGTGAATCCACTGAATCAATGCATATGTTTTGTGTGACATAGTTTAGCTATTCACCACAAAAAATTTTAATGTCTGGATCATCAATTAAAATATAATGTATATCAGATATGGATCATATCTTTATAGGTCATTTTCAATGCTCCCTCTGCTGCATACATTTTGAATCATATCAATCATTTCAGTTTATTCAAAATATAAAGTTAGCATATTATTCCATGTGGGCTGAATACTTATCTGTTAGCATTAAATGACTTATTTTGACCTGTATTTGTCCTTACTTTGGCACTGTGAGCAATATAACTTTTCTTCATTATTTTGTGGCTATCTGTTCATTTTAAAATTATTAGTTTAAAAACAAGTCTATAGATGTCACTTTCAGACAAACCTTTGAAAAATTAGAATATATAATTTGCATATGAAAGAAATTACACCCACCCCATTTTGGTCTCAGCGGAGTGCCAATTTCTAATTGGTCGATTGTTTGGCCCAAAAACAAATATTAAGTTTTAAAAAGAAAAATTGTAATTTCCAGTATTTTCTTTTTGTAATTAAGGTTATTTAAGCCACATTTTTATAAAATACTTATTTGAAATCAAAAGACTGTGTGTTTTCAATTAGATTTTATTTGAAAATATTAATTTCTTGAAAGATAAGTTGTAAAAGCTTGTAATGGTAAATTAGAAGTAGTTTTTAATGACTAACTCTTAATGATTTTTGTCAACACTGATAAGGAAATTTCTTTTAAAATTTTGTAATAATAACAAATTTAATTATTAATTTTAAGATATATTTTATTTCTTTAATATTATCTAACCTAAATTTTTTTTGAATTTTATAAAAAAAATTCAAATAAGAAATATTGAAAATCCTAACTTTTTGAATATTTAAAATCCTACTAACTTTTTGAATAGATAGCGTTACATGTTCTAGTTAAGAACTTTGTTTAGTTATTTATTGACCTCTTTTGCAAAGTTCAAATATTACCTTTTAGAAAGTTTATTATTGGAAAGCATACATTTGTAATAAATAATGTTAAGATTATTAGTAAACAAGATAGAACAAAGACTTAATTGACCATTTTATCAGTTATCTTTTTACTGGAACACATGAATACAAACCATCCATTAACATCTGCAAATATGGTTGTGTATTCAATGATCATATTATCATATCAGACTAATTTTAAAACTCAACTTTCTTATTACTTTAATGTTTCTGCCTAATCCTTATTTCCTAGCTAACTATGAGTAACAGTCATGTTATATGTTTTTGGCACTCAGTTCAAGGTAAAGGATATATATATATATATATAGTACAAGTTTATACGATATATTGATCAAGTCAAAATGGCTACAATACTTAGCAATAAATACCTCACATGCAAACAAGGTGACACTGAGATTTCTGAACGTACATATATATTTTTAAAATATAATACTCAGACTTGTCAATGATATTTGCAACGGTTCCTATTTTTTAATTGCAATATTTATTGTTCCTATTACAGTGAAAATGCTTTTTTTTTTGGTTGACTGCAGTATCTTCCATAGACCAGGAGTGGGCAAATAGTGGCCCCCAGGGCCACATGCACCCCGCCAAGACAATCTGAAAAATCCGCCTTGAACTGAGATTTCCTTCCCATGCATGACCAAAGATTTGTCTCGTATCTTCCACTAGGATGGCCACATCAATACACATGTGCAGTGTAGATATGATTTGCAGTGCTTTTCCAGTTGATCTGGTTAATTTCAATTTTGTCTTTGCATTAAAAAATATATACATTTCCAACTTTAGTGAAACCATGAACCCTCCGAAAAAATGTAAAATCGGTCATGGATGTCGTGTGTTTAATGAAGAATGGAGAAACAAATATTTCTTTGGTAAGGCAGGGAATAAATCAGTGTGTTTATTGTGTCATGAATAAAAAGTGCGGCCCTTTGCTAACCTTCGCTTCCACAAAGTGGCCCTCCGCCAACCTCTGTGGCCCCCGAGCCAAAACAATTGCCCACTTCTGCCATAGACGATCTACTGTCAATGCTCGATAGTATATAAGTTTTACATCATCTTTATATTATTAGTTAAGGTTTTTATTTTTTTGACTTAATACTATTATAAAGCTCCTCTCCCTCCACACACACATATAGTTTCGACTTTATAACCATTAGAGAGAGAGATAAAAATCGAGTAATAGTTTTGATTTTATACTTGGTATTGATTTTTTAATTGTGTCAGAATTTAATAAACACAAACACAATAATACAAAAATAATAAAAATGCAAAAATAAACGTTCACACCCGAATACAACGGTTCAACTTAGCTATACTTAATTTTAATTACCATAAAAGTTACAGCTAACAACTTTATTTTTTGGTGTAAATATGTGTGTATTTTTATAATATTTATTTGTACATTGGTGACATAAATAGTATATTTTCTTATTATCCTTGATATAAAAATAATTAAAAATGGTAATAATTTCGGTTATGATATTTCACTGCATGAGATTTACCAACGCTAAGTAGCAGCCTGTTCCACTGTTATGGCTGGGACGATGTCATCGTTTGCAATTCAACTCTTTTTAAAAGTTTTAAATAAGATCTCATTAAATATGGAAACATCTGGCTTCTAGTCAAAATCTATTGTACAGTCTTTTCTTTTAAAAAAAAGTACGCGATCTATACAATAGTTAGCGTAACTTTCCTGAATAAATGTGCCCACTTTTTCTATATCTATTATAATGCTAAAATCTTGCCTACGTATTTGATTTCAGCTGTAGAGTATTGGTGAAAAAAATATATATACATATTCTAAATTAACGTTTCACTATCAAATATGTCTTCCAATTGAAATAATGACTTTTCATTTTTAAACTTATCTTTTTTTTTTACTTAAAATCATTATTTTAATTTTATTATATTTTCTAAAATACTACTTATAAAAATATGGTTTAAATTAACCATTGTATTGCTTTTATATATATAGCAGGCCCTAATGATTTAATGGTTAAAACGTATGCAATGTCCACTCACCATAGCTTAAATGAATTATGTGTTCAACAAGTTCTCGTGGTAGAGGATGCGCCATGTCCACATTATTATAGTTTAAATCAACTATTATATCATTCTCTATATGGACAGCCGGCTATCATGATATAATGGATAGAGTATGCCATGCTCACATTATGATTTTAATTAAATATTATATCGTTCTTTTTCTGTATGTATAACAAGTTCTCCTGGAATAGTAATAAGAGGAAGATTTATGTCAATAATTTAGTATTTGAACCCAGTTGAAAGCTGATTTTTTAAATGTAAATAATGATTTTCAGACAATGAGTAAACAGGAAAATACTTCCCCATAAATGATAGTCAACATTTTTGCATTAAATGTAACAAATTCTATTTAGATATGCATGAGACAACATACTTCCATGATATTTTATGGTTAAAGTTAGGGTCCAAAATCATCAGCTGCATGCAGTTGAAATAAATGTTAGTTGCTTACCAGTGCAGTTTGTTTGTGACGTTTTTTTACTAGGTAATACTAGCAATATATTAATTGATTATGATAGTGGAGAATAATTTACAATTTGACAATCAATTATTGAGAATACTAATTACATAGACTTAACATTTTATGCAAAATTTTTGCTAAAATCTTTACAATTCATCTATAAACAAAAAAAAAAGACTTTGAATGTAAACAAGTCCAAAGAATAAATTGGATTTAAAAATGATTGTAGCACAGTAGATCAAGTTATCCAAACATTCATCAAATGAGATACTCTTATGTATTACATTTGTAGATTAAAGTTTTTTTAACTTTAGATAATTATGTATAATTAAAGTTTGAAATGTTAAGTCATAAACCAAGTCTGTTGTCAAATTCTGAAGAATATATATCATTATGTATTAATCTACATGGTGTCATGAAGTAGAGTTAAAATTGATGAGTATATGATAGTGATTTTGTCTCTCCAACATTTTTAACAACTTTATGGATATTATTTCTTAATTAAAATGTGAAACAAATGAATAAAAAATTAATAATTTCTTGAGTCACTTAGATTTTGCAGATTATGTGACTATTTAAGTAATCAATACTTTTTCACTTTCCTTGTTCTTAATAGCACACTTATATTCTCTGCATGCTTCTTTCCTCTCTTTTACACTTTTACTAATTCTCATTTTTTTATTACTTTCATTCTTCTGAATATTCTCACCTAAAACCCTATTTGCCACTTTTTCTATTTCTTTACACCAGTCCTTATACTCATTCCCAACCAACTCTTCCATGATTTCTTCAACTTGTATTTTATACTCTTCCAACTTATTCTTATCATTCACTCTCCGTCCACATCTTTCACTATTATTCTACTTTTATTTCTATTCTCCATCACATTACTAACTATTTCAATTACAATGAAATTATGATCACTAGTACATACTTTTTCTTCATTATCAAACACCTTAATTTTTCATATTTTAGTCATTTCCTCTTTCTCTACCAATACATAATATATTGTGTGAAATGTATTATTTTTAGACCATGTGACCCTCATAAATATTTAATAAATTTCCAATACTCAAATTCACTTTCTGACAAATTTTCTTCAAAAGCTGTCCATTTTTATTATCTACATCTTCAATTTCTTATATGTCCATTCATATCCTCTATAACCATTATTCTCTTCCCCTTTTCTTTAAAACTTTGTATATCCTTAACTAGACATTCATATATATATTACTGTTCCACTCCATTATAATTTGACTATCTCCAGCTGGCTATATAAACTATAGCCACCATCCATTCTTGTCTACCCAACCTTATTTCAAACCACAAATGTTCTTGACATTTAACAATATTTAAATATTTTTTTGATATAACAGCTACACCACCATTCCTTTTTTTTTTCTATTTATACCCTGCCAAAACAGGTTCTTCTTCTCTTAGATGTGTTTCCACTACTGTTAATACCTCAAGCTCTTCATTTTCAATTGTTTTATTTAATTCCATCCACTTTTCTGGTCTCCTACCATCTGGTGTCCATTAATTTTTCAAGCTTATAGTAAATGGCTCTAAAGATAATTGCTGTTAGAAGCATATGAGAAATCATATGGTGCTGTTAGTATTAACCTACCTAGCGCCCCCTCCAAACAACTTATTACAATAAGATTCTAAAAGTGCTTATTTTTTAAAAAGCATCTATTATCAATGCTGAATTTTAACACCTACTAAGCAGTAAAACTACTAAAATGAGTTCTAAGATTGTTTGTTACTGACTCATGGAATTCTTTGAAGAGGTAAGTAAGGTGCTATTATTAAAAATTTGGAGCTTTATAGCTATACAAAGATTTAAAAACAAAAAGTTTAAGGATTAAAAAGCTCTAAAATGATCAGTGGATTAACTGAAAAGAATAAATATTTTTTGTTGTGGTTACTTTAGATCTTCTTTTGATATATTGAAAGTAATATATGGATCTAAAAATATTATGATGATATTAAATCCAAGCACCCATATTTTAAATAGTGGTGATATTTCAAATATGTGGTGGGAATATTTTGACTATCTTTTGAATTACACAAGTATATCCATTTTAGCTTCTCATTTAGATTTGGAAAAAAAATGTCCCAATTAATGAAGTTAAAATATCTCTTTATAATCTTAAAAATGGATAGGTGTATGTGGTGATGAGAGATCTGGAAACGTTTTAAAAGGTGATATGCTGGCTTTAAACATATTGGATTTTTTTAAAGAAATAATATGAACTTATAAAATCATATCTCTTGATTTTAATGTTACTTTTATAGTTCCAGTTTATAAAAACAGAAGGTTTAGAAAAACCTGCAACTATTATCATATAGTATCATTATTCAGACAGCAATCTTATATTCAAAGATTTTATAAAATAGTTTGCTTTTGGATTGATGGATGGTTACCAAAATTATTATGGTTTTACACAATCAAGAAGCAATATAAACATGATCCATGTTCCCAGAAAAATGCAAAAAGAAATATTGGAAACAAAAATTGATTTTATGCTTTTATTGAGTCAATGAAGGCAATTTAATCTATTAATATGTGGTACTGTTTGAAATATATTTTATGTGATGGAATAAAAAATTCTTACTGCTTGGATTAAAGAAGAAAGTGAAGAAGGTACAAAATTATTTTTAATTTTTATGACAATTAGAGGTCGTTTTGCAAACCTGACATCATGATGAAAATTTGATTAAGGGATTTTAAATTTGGATCACTTTAACTAAAAAAAGAGTTTTATCTTTCTGATTTAATAAATTTACAGATTATTTAAGATTATCCTATTTTTTCAAATCCAAAAGATAATCTATATGAATGTATTAAATGTTTTGAACCAACATATAATGAATTTGGTTTAGTAGTTAATCATGAAAATCTCAAGTTTGTTAAAAGCCAGTGATAGTAGAAACATTTTTGAATACTTTTAGCTTGGATGGGTATCTTCTTGAGAACGTAAATCAATTTTCTTATAGCTTTCAAAGTAGAATTGAAATGAAAGACAGAACCCAATGGCTTGCTGCATTTAACACATTTAAAGAAAAAAAATATTTCATTATAGTAATATAATTATTGCAATTAAATTAGTTGAATGTAAAGTTACTATTTTTACCAATTTATTATATTGATGTGCAATCTGGATTTCCTACTGACTTAATATAAAGATATTTCAAAATTTAAGTAGGACCTAAAAACATAATATGAAGATTATAAGACCTGTCTGTATGATGATTCTGATTCTATAGACTCTATTATTATAAAATTATACCTTTGTTGAATTGAGGGTGTACGTAAATTTTTATTGGGAACTTTTTTTTTTTAAATGGGAGAAGCAGACCTTGTTTACATTATAAAGATTATGTCAAAAGCACTCCATTGACTGTTTACATAGAGAAAATATGACAGAGGCCAAAATGCAAAGGAAAGCTACAATTAGACAAGTATTGAATTATTTTAAAACGTACTTTACATTGCAAAAGTTAAAGGCAGCATGCAAGATATTAAATAAAACTAAGAGAACAGCAATGTGATATTTTTGGAGATATTTATAGTTCAGATGTGTGCACATTTTGTAAAACATCTGAAATGTTGAGGTGGCCTATAACCCTCAAGGTTCCCAGGCTGTCACCCTTCCAAGTACTAACTGAGCCTAACATTGCTTAACTGCGATGATCGGACGACAACCGGTGTATTCAACGTAGTATGACCGTAGACCTATGGACATATCTGTAACGTATTTTATAGTTATTTTTGGGTTTTTTCTTTTTGTGGCGATTTTGGTATATAGTAACAACTGATTTGCTTTAAGTGCTGATATAATATACACTTTTATATATAATTACATCTTATTTAATCTTATATATGATACAAGATAGTAAAAATGATCTGATCTAATCTTCATGAATAATTATAATTATCTGATCCCGAAAAAGTATATACAATCTCTAATTATGAAATGTAAGTACTTTTAAAAAATAGCAATAGCTGACTGGTATATATTTTCCATGGTTATAATACTGACTTAAAAACAATCTAATTCGCTATACACGCACAACAAAAGATTTTATCATTTATTTTACGTACATTGGCAAGACTTGTAAGAATAACCGAAGGCGTAGATGAAAGGTTTTAAAAACGACTGCGATATTACAAAGATAATAAAGCATTAAAGAATCATTTCTTTATTTACGTCAGAAAAAAAAAGCTTTAGTCTTTGTTCTTGAATCACCAAGAGTGGTCGTACACTCGCCGAATAAGCACCACCAATTATTGCTTATCATAGCAGAATGTTGCGTTTACAAAATCAAAGTTATTATTAGTCTTATTTTTAATTGCCTGTGCATTACAATAATCTTTCTCAAATAATGACGCTTACCTTTTCACATTTATAATTTCTTCCCTATATTCTCCAATGATTATTGTTCATATGTTTGTGTCATCCAGTAAAAACGTTACGCGCGAGCGACTGAAGTACTAATATTTTTTTTTATTGCTTTGATAAATTAAATCATTACGTTTACCGCCGTGGCAAAATCTTTTCACCCTAAAATGATAATTGCATTTAGCAGCCTTTCTCAAATGCGTTTGTAACATTTTTTGGTTCGTCCACGCGCAGCGTGATCTGATGCGGCGTGGCGGATGCATTTGCTTAAAAGGGAAAGATTCAATTGTCTGTAGTATGGAGTTAGACGTTACGGGGCGAAAATGATAAAATATTCAAGATTAGATTGCATCTTAGGCTTTTTAAGAACTTTCTGCACGTTAATTATTGCCATAGCTATGAAATATTGATTGTTATGCAGTCATTTGCTTTACGAATAATTTTTCGCGAAGCTTTCATTATGCAATCTACGCGAATTATACTGAAAATTGATAGCGGTGAGCCTAAGCCAGAGGACACCGCCGGTGGAATCATTGATTGATTCTCGACTTCACATCGATTTTCAAAGGAGAAGATAATGCAAACTTTACGAATTTGGTGCCAAATTAAAATGTTTACTTGGTAAGTTAATATTTTAAAAACAATCATATTTACAGTATTAAAATATTATTGTATATAAATATATCATACATATATAAACAAGTTTCGATCTATCTTCCTTTGTGTACTTGTAATTTAGAAAAAAATATTTGTAATTTAATTATTTTTAATATGATTTTAATTATTAATATTAGTAGTTAATAACATCAAATTTGTGAATAAAAAAAGTAATTGAAGTATTATTAGTAAGATTATGTGGTTGAATAATGAACGCTGCCCTTTATTAAGCACCATAGACGCTAATAATTGAAGATTGCGTCTTATGTCTATGAATAAATGTAAACTAGAGATATTTTAACCGGATGTGACGTCTGTAATTGAAATCTGTGGAAATTGCGTTAAAAGGGTAATAAGCTGTCGATGATGATCAAGTGTTTCACTTAGTTTAAAGCTATGATAAGAACATAAAAATGGCCCCTGAGGTATAAAGGTCTGTTCAACAGCCTTTCTGAATAATAAAGGGAAGCAGATTTCTAGGGTTTGCCAATTGCTGGCTGGTGATGATTTGAAAGATTTTTGGTTCTCATTTTACTTAACTAAGTAGATACCCGTTTACCAACCAATATTCGATGGCCAAATACCTGAAAGAAAAATCCAAAGTCTTTCGAAAAACTTTTCAGCTTTACTAATGTGATATGCTACTTCTGAGTACAGAATGATATATATATATATTAAGTCCTTTGTTCAAATAGATTGAGATTACTAGGTTGCTGACTGTTACTATGCCAGCTAAGATATTTTGCCTGTGCTTATTATTGTCATGCAGAATTTATTCCAGCATTTCAATTTATTTCAATGCTGAGCATAAAGTCGCATAAGGACCATGGTGCTCAGATTTTCTTATGTACTCCTGAATAATCAATTATCTGATACCCTGTGCGATTTGGTGCAGTGGTAGGGTAGCACTAACATTCAAGGATCATGGGCCAAATTCGACATTTATGGCATTTGAACTCTTTCTGAGCTCCCAAGCAATCCAAATTCGATTATTATTTATAAACTTTAATGAAATCGTTTATATGAATAATAATAACATTTGGGAAAGAAAATGATTACTAAACGCTTGTTGTTATTGCATGGCACCTTTGAGTGCATGATAGTTTTTTAATGTGTTTTTAAATCAAATTATAAGAGTTAAAGAAAGGTTATAAGAAATGTTTTTGTATTTATATGTTGGATTATGTTAAATGTTTTTAGAAAAATTCAAATTTTATTTAAACGTTTAATATATATTCAAATATTAGTAAAAGCACTCACATTAGTATGTAACACAATATTCCAAGTGATACTTTCTTTTCTTCAGGTATTGTTAACCTCACTAGTGATAATACAAGCAAAGAAAGAATCTTTAAATTCATGAATATTGAATTTAAGGCAATTTTTAACTGACTAGTATTTTCTGACTGATTAGACTAGTTGATTAGAGCATTCTTAAATTCATTTTTCATAAATCTAAAAATTCCAGATTCAATCCCCTTACTAGTATTATCACTGGTCAGGCTAATTGTTTAGAGAGTTGCCTTAAATATAAAAGTCCCAGGATTGATTACCTTAACAATACTGTCTCTGGTCAACCAGTTATTCAAACACTGTGATATATATTAATCTGTGTGCTATTACTAATAATTGCATGTATTGAAAGTTTAAATAAAGTTTGAATTTTTTAAAATCATTTAACAATTAAAATTAGATGATGGGTATAGCCCAATATATAATTACAACCGCAATACCATCATCATAAAATTTTGGTCAAACATTATAAGAAATGTGTGTATGACAAAAATCCTCAAACTGAATAGTAATACCACCATATGTTGAAACAAAAATTTGAGAAATAAATTGAAAGTATCAAAAAGATTGATGGCGGACAATGCTGTTAAGGAAGTTTATAATGTATGTCTATATAAAACATTCTTTTAAATAAATATCATACAGTAAACAACAGACCTCCCCACTAGGCACTTATAGAGGAATAGTGAAATAGAAGATAGTATTCACCAGGTTTGCCAAATGTTGAGATGACACCTTAAGCAGATTTTTTATTCTATAATTTAAGGATATCTACATATCCATTTACTGACCAATAATTAATGGTTAGCTAAGTTGTCTATGGAAAACTATGCAAAAAAAATTGTCAGCTTCTTGAATAGAATTTCACTTGATGAGAATTCAAACTCTATATCAAATATATTACTTATGAATGCACTATCTCTGTTTTATGAGAACCTAGTTAAGACATATATATCTACTTAAAACTTTCACTGCACCGCATCTTCTTAAGACATATGAATAAAGACATCTGAGAGACATTAAAGCCCAAAATTTATTGCATGCTGAATCAGAATTTTTCTGTTGGTCTAGTTCATTATCTCTCATATATGTCTTTGTCATTTGTTCAGTATTTATCAATACAAATTTATACACTCTGATTTACAAATATCAAATTTTCTACATTAACATGTTTGATATCAACTATTTCAGATAAATACATTAATGACTATTGCTAATTATTTATTAAACTAGAGATTAATTTTGGTTTAAAGTTTACCTTGGCTAGGGATAATCTTAATTTAACAAAATGGTTAATAATAATCATTAGCATATTTATCTAAAGTGATTGGTATCAAAGTTGTGACTGCCAAAAATTTAATGCTTGTAGATCAAAGTGTAAATAATAATTATATATAAAAGTATAAATGTTGTTTTGTTTAGTCGTTATTAGCAATATATCACTTAGAAAAATGATAAACAATAATTTGACTGCAGATTTTAGCTCCTAACTAATCATGCTATTGTTTTCCATGTTAAGTTTCTGAAAGGATTTTCTAATAATTAACTTTGAGTAGAATATTTTATCACTGTTTAATCATCTATATGGTTTATTGCAGTGGTAAAATGGAGAAATCAAGATTTCAAGGTCTGCTGCTTCAATTCAAATTTGTCACATGATTATCAAAAGAACCCTTAACTTAATGAAAGTAATTTACAGTTGATCAATTAATATATAAAAGAGCATTGTGGTGTATTGGTTAGTGCATTGGTTTGCCATTCTCATGATCTGGTATTCAAACCTATGTGAACCTTGGAAATAATCTAGTGATCTAATTATCAGTTAATACACGATTATCTACCTATTATATATTTTGGGTTACTTATAATAAAAAATATATAGATGCATTAGTTATTTCATCAGATTGCTATTCAAACCCAGATAGTTAGTCTATTAGTGATTGGATTATCAGTCAGTAAATGTTTATTTTATTATGCATTTTGGACTACTTAAGATCTGATGTTTGAGCATTTTTATAGTGATGCCTTGCTCAAATTTTGAGCATAAGTGCAAAGTTCTCAGGTTGGGGATGGAAACTACTTTTGGTATAATCTTTTATTGGGATAATTGGAAAGGATATAACTTGTTAGTCTGGGTTCATAACATATGCTTTGTATAAAAGAAAATATCTACATATAAGAAATTTTAATCATAGGTTGAGGAAGATAGGTAGTGATCACATTTTTGAAATATTGATCTCTAAAATAAATTGTAAAATAATTAGCATAGGATAAAAGCTCCAATGCCCCCCCCACCCCTCGGTAAAAAAGAAACAGTAAGACAGGATAACTTCCCGCTTTTGGCTTCTCCAATGGTTTTCCAAATAAGAACTGTAAAAAATAAAAGTATTATCCAGGAAAAAAGACAACTTTCTGTTTTGATACAGAAATAATTTAATTTCAAGTTATTATAAATTTTGTTTCAAACTGACTAATGCTTTATATATATGTGTGTGTGTGGAGATTGTAATAATGTGAGGATAAGTATATTAATCTGTCATTCTCTGTAACTTTTAAAAATAATTAAACTTTTTTTTTTTAACACTTCAACTTTAACTTAATACTCGGTAGACTTTAATTATTAAAGACTTTTTTTTTTAAAAAAAAAAAAACCAACTGCCTACTCTTTAGTTTCTATATAAAAAAAATAGTAAGTACATTTGATCTTAACAGCAATTCTCAAATGTAGCCAAGACATTTCTATCTGGCCTCTAAATAGTTTTCATAAATATTTTATTTATTAAGTTTTAACATTAAAAATTAATACATTTATATACTGTGAAATATCTAAAATATTACGATTTAATCTATAAATCCTAATTTATTTTACTCATTAACATCCACTTCAGATAAATACATTATTGCTTATGATTAATCATTTATTAAGTTATAATCATATCAGTCCTAGCCTGATTTAATATTTAAACTCTTCTGTTTACTACAGTTCTGAGTCAAACTTTCCACACCCACATCTTTAACATCATTCATTTCAGATAAATATATTAATGATTATTACTAATCATTTATTAGGCTAAAGATTATCATACCATTCCCCAATCCAAATATACATTTTAAATGCAATTAAAAGGTTAATTTAATGATTTCCTGAAGGTTTGTGATAATGGTGTTCTAGTTGTATTTTTATATTGGTCTATTTCCATCATCTAGAATGCCTATTGAATGTCTTTAGAAAAAATAACTTTATTTAAATATTCCAAATACATTCAACTGTTAGTAATAGCGCATCAAACAGGTTAGTATATGCACAATGTTTCAAGAGGTATTATTCTCCCCTCTTCTTCAGGTTTTGCTAGGCTGACCAGTGACACTACTAGCATAGGATTTGAACCTGGGTCCTGATTCTTGAGTATTGAATTTTAAGGTAATGCTCTAACCAACTGAGCCATCATGCCAAAGGCAACAGTCTGTAGTAATTTCATATACTTATCTAACCTGTTTGATGTGCTGTTACTAAGTTAATTTAATATATCTAATTTTTATTTGAGTTTACAATATATATCTCACTTAAAAATGTGATGATTCCTCACTTATTATTAATAATCATTAATATATTTATCTGATGAAACTGATTTTAGTTTTTAAATGCAGAGATTGGCACTTGAAAATCAAATTGTAATAATTTAGGATTAATAAATACTAAATAGGTGATGATCGTATGTTTGAGAGATTGTAAACTGGGTCAGCTGCAGAGTGCTGATTCAGCATGAAATGTATTTCAGAAGTAAATTGTCTTTTTTCAAATAATCTTTGTTCATATGTTTTAAAAATGAGTGGTGAAGTGGATATTTTTAGAATATCATTAAAAGATATGCATGGCATATCGTAAAAAGATATGCATGGAAATGGGAAATATTCCACATGTTTAATTCAAAAACAGTCATATTAACTTTTAATTGGCTTAGCTAAAAGTGATATGATAATCTCTAGGCTAATAAATAATTAGTAATAATCATTAATACACTTCTCTAAAGTGAATAGTATCAAATATATGAATGCAGGAAATTTGCACCTCTACATCAAAGTATAACAATTTAATATATATTAAATAAGTATGATAAAGACATGAAAACATGTTTTGCTATAAAAGAAATCGATTTATATAATATCTTAAATTAAAACAATTTGTATAGATAAAACAGAGTGTGATAGAAGATAAAATAGCAAACTATTAGTAAATAAAGTAATTTCATTAAAAAGACAGAAATAAAAGATGAATTTATATGGTACAAATTAAGCTATCATGTTTAATTGAAAATAAAATCTGGCAAATAAAAGTAGAATAAGTTGTTTTATGACAATGCAAAAAAAAAGCTATAAATAACAACCAACCAGAATGAGATTTATAATTTAATGATGCCCTAAGCTGAGTTTTTGAAGGCCTATCAAAGTCAGATTCATATGTTGATTTTTATCATCACTATTTTAATTCATTATTGACCATATTTTAAAATAGACTCCTTAAGTTTAATCCATATTTTCTGATTAAATAAACTTTTCTTTTCTATAACACTTATTCTAAGTCTTTTACAATTCTTTGGGATTCAATTTAAAACTTCTTTATCCATTTTTATCAACTTTTCTAGAAATATGTTCAACTCAGTTCTATTTCTGTCTCATAATTCTTTTTATGATGTCAATAATAACTATGTGTTTTCTCACCTATATATTTTAGCTTTCATCCATTCCAGTTGTTCCCAATATATATATCTCCACATTTTGTTATGTGATCTGAAGTCTCTACATTGTTAATTGGTTAAGAGTCCAAGTCTCACCAGTAAAATAAACTATTAAAACTTTTTTAAAGTTATAGATTTACTCTTCTTAATATCATTCTTTATTAAAAGCACTTTATTCAATGTTAATTCTATGATTAGTATTACACATATGGGTAATATAAATAACATTCTATTGTGATGAAGTGGATAATTACAACTAACAGTATTAGATTAACAACACTTTAACAAAAGCATGTTCTTTTTATTTCAGTACTTGAGACAATTAACATGGTGTTGTAATTATATATAAATATAATTAATATGACTGCAAAAAAAAGTTTACTTTAACTGGAAGGAGATTCGTTGATATCTTTCTTGGGGTCTTAAAGGAACTAAGCAAGATAAATTTCTTATGTCCATTTCATACATTATAGTCATTGTAGTTGTTATTACTATATGATGATTCATAGGATAAATTACTATAGATGTGTTACTCAACAATATACATCAACCAGAATGAAAAGTTTATTGGCTTTTTACCATTTAAACTTAAGGTCAAAAAATGCCATGACTTTTTTTTCTCATTGGCTTGATATTTTTTGAAGTAAAATATCGAGTGAGTTTTTTTGAAGGTAGAATGAATGTTCCATAGTTGATCTTTTGGGCAAAGTTACAAATCAAAACAATAATTGAACTCTAACCTTTTATTTAGGTATCTATAACTGCAGATCACGTTCAAAGAAAGGAATCTTGCATGAATTGGAAAAATATCTGTTTAATATTAGATGGAACATTGTTAGACTTTGTGAAGTTAGCTGAAAAGATGAAGAAACAATTTAAGAAATGGACATATACTTTACTACACAGCATAAATATTGAAACCACAAATGAAATGGGATTTATTCTGAATAAAAAATGAAAGAACAATATCATCAATTGCAACTATTTTAGATTTATGTCTCAAGTTTTCAGTCTTGAAGAAGTAGAGGATTTTTATGTGATATATAAACTGCTGTTGATCCAACCAGACAACATTTTAAAATTGTCATGTGGGAAATTTTAATGCTGGAATTAATAGATATTTAATCAATAAAAGTGATGTGATTAAATTTGAAAAAAGATCTAGACTTCAGAAGTTCACACAAAAGAAACTGTATTTAAATAGGAGCAAAAGTGAAATATTTAGATGAGAGAACAAATAAATATATCTGACATCATTGAAAGAATTAAGAGACTAAAATAGATATAGACTGAAGATGGACAATTAAAATTGCAAACTGGAGCCCAAAAGATATGTGGGATTGATGGATGAAATAAGTTAGCTGTTGCCATATGAATAAAAGAGAAGGATTGAAAAAACTAGATTAAACTTGGGGAGATCTTCATGTAAAGAAAATGATTGATTTAAAAAAGATTTAAATTAGTAGGAGGCTTTTTATTGTGTATAATTTAGAATTTTTAGACTACTATTTGTATATGTAGATCTGAGGAAGATCACTTGGTGATTGAACTGTCAGATGGATTAATTTTAACAAATTAAGCATTGACAAAAATAATAAGAAAGGCGGATTTGTTTGAAAAAAAGGTAATGCTGGGATATTATTCTCCTGTTTTATTTAATATACTATAACAGACTGATGGATCTTGCAATAAGGGGAAAACACATCTAACTACAGTCAGACTTAGAATCTTCAGATAGGATGCTGGCAGGGACATGATGAAATACTTAACCCATGATCACATCCACCTCCAATGGCCTAGCTCTATATTTACACATTAAATCTAGATATGATTTAGGTTACTTCATCCTCATCTCACCCCTTTCCAGCTCCATTTTGCCTCAGTATTCAAACTCAGGGAGAATATGTAATTGATCCTCTTTAGGTTTGGACCTACTCAGGTCAATGCCTACTGCACCTTTATGTAAGTGAGGATCAATTACAGCACTTTCCCAGAATATTTCCAATATCAGTATACATATAAATAAAGGTGTGTGAGTATTGAAGTTTAGCATATATACTTAGAGGTAAGAACATACAACGATGGGAACAAGATAGAAACCAAGTGGATTGAAACAACTTAACATTTATTAAATAATGAAGCTATTTTAACAATATTTACATATATAATAATATGAGTCAAGGATGGTTTTCTATCATCTTAAGAGTTAAATGCAATTAATATCCTGATTCCCAAATCCCATGATAGAAATCCATACCCTGGCAATTTTTATTTACAAAAGTTTAAAATACTAAAAATTTTTTTTAGAAGATTGCAAATCTGGCTTACTAATTATTCTTATGTACAGTCATATTATAGAATAATGCTTGTTGTCTGATTCGAAATGAGCATCATCATCCTTATTGGAGGAGAGGACCACCTTCTATATGTATATGTGATTCACTAATATTAATAGGAGAGACCATACACTCAAGGAACTCAGTAATGTACATCGAAAAACGAATATATAATGAGTGTTAATGAAACGTTTAACAAATAATGAAAAGTCTGTTCTGTCATTACTGTATGCCTTTAATGTTTGAACAACATCAAGATCTTACCTTATTCCACATTCATTCAGATGATGTAAAGCTTCTAGAGGTATGTGTAGACCTCAATTTTATTGAATACAATAAAATTTTTATGAAATCTAACTCTTCCCCCTCTACAATTAAAATAAACTTTCCCATTTTCTAAAATATAAGCTTCCAAACATGGAAATGGAAAGCAAAAAATATGAAAAATAAAAATAAGATGATACATAACAAACAAAATAAAAAAACAAATCAATTGGATTAAAAAAAATCAATTTCAGAATCTGGCAAGCATTGTCCATTATGTTCGAAGTCTATTCCCCCTGGTGATAGATCTTCTCAAGCAGTGTATTGTCCATAAGGTTAATTGATGTGCACTCACTCTGGGATTGTAAAACACCAATGCTGTCTTGTTTGTTTCCTTCAAAGAAGGCATAGGAGATCCACTGAAGATCATTGTCACCGACCAGTATTTAATAAAGGCATCTCACACATCGTAATGCTTTTATTGGCTTGAAGAACTGGCATTTGGCCTCCTACAGCATCATTCTTTTAGCCAGACCACACTGCAGTGTTTTTATGCATAGGAATATGGCACAAAACTGCCCCTGCTGATTGTTAGCAGTTATTTACTTATTCTCTTGCGATGATTTGATATGATTTGAAGTTTTCTTTTTAACAATTAGCTCAATTTATTCGGGTTACTTCCATATTTTGGAGGTATTTCAGATTTTGGTTTATATTGTTGGCTGAAGAAAATTACTGCTTATTCTTACATGATTGAAATTTGTTAAGAAAAAAACAATATGGTTATCAAGATGTTGATTTTCTCATGCTTGCTGTATTTGTCTATTATTGCATAATTGTACATCAACGTAATGTTAAAATAAATATTTACTGGGATTATCTTTTCATTTCCAAATCTGGTTGCTTAGCATTATGATTGACATTATGTCATTATCTTGTATATTTTATTTATGTTTATGTCATAATGTTGGCTTATTGATGATTTACAATACTCTTGGTTAGTCACATTGTCTTATATATGTGGGTGTATTTATTTTCTTAGTGTCTAATATATATATATGTTTGTGCAGGTGGGTGGTAGTTGTAAGTCCCCTTACAACACATTCAGTGAGTTATTAGTTGTTGCTTTGATAACAGCGAAATCTATACTGGGGATAAAAGAATTCACTGCATCAGATTTTCTTAACAAGTATGTTATAGAGAATTGAGAGAGCTTGAAATTGGGGATAAAAATAAATGCAAATAAAACTAAAGCCATAAAAGTAGATAGAAAAAACAAAAAATTATTTGACAGGAAGTTATAAAGCAAATGGATGCTTACAGCAAATAAAAAGTTTGCTATTTAATTGTATAGCTGTAAAGGAGTTAGAACGAGAATAACAGTTTAATGAATGTGCACAAGTATTCTTTGATCTACTGAAATTTGATCTAGAAACACTATAAATGGAAAAGACCACTTAGAAAGATAAGATTTTCCATATAAAAATACTAGAAAGAGTGATTAAGATAAGTTTTTTAAAAAACTCGTACACAAAAAAAGCAACCGAAGCCAGAAATAGGTATGCATTTTTGAAAATTGGGTGGGACAAGAGGTAACCTTAAAAATTATCTAATTTGATCTGTGGAGCTTGTATTTAGGTATATAACTAATGATGATGATGATAGAATACAGACATGCTCTATACCATCCTTGGAATAGTAAAGTGCTACAGCTCTTGTCTTTAAGCTGTTAACTTTTAATAAGATTTCAGGGATAAAGTCTAAATAAAAGTTTTGGTTAGCATAGCTGGCTTCCAAACAGCCAGCCCGGGTTCGCCTCTCGGTCAGCGCTTTGACATATATATAAAAGTCTAAATAAAGGTTTTTCTTATGTTATCAGTATGAAGAATCGATATAAGGAAGAGAATAAAAAGTGTTAAATTAGTACAGAATTATATTAGCTGGAAAGGAATGTAATAATCACTCATGGTTTTAGATAGTAATCTTGATCAATTCCACAGTGTATGGATTTAGATACCAAAATAATTAAGGTAATTGTGAAAACTGTATCACAGCTTTCTAATGATATTAGTTCATCGACCAAAGATCTTGAATTTTTTTTATATTCTGAGAATGTTAACATTTTAATTATTTGCAGGAAGTATGATTATTTTAAATGTATTATTCAGTATTTACAATATAAATTCATGGATATTATTTGTTTTAATTTTTCTATGAGTTAATACCCTTTCTGGTACTTGTGGATAATTCAACCGATGACGTATTACCCTGAAGGCATATTGGTCTAATGTTGCGATTTTTAAGATAACGTCTCCAAGTGATCTGCAGACACATTTAGTCGCTAAAATGTGTCCGCAGATCACATGAACAAGGCACGTTAAAAAGCACAAGATTAGACTGATATGCCTTCAGGGTAATACATCATCGGTTGATCATGTGATAAAAAACATAAAAAAAGACAAAAATGCGACGCAGGTCACATGATAAAAAAAAAAAAAAATGGCAAAAATATAAAAATTAAAAAAAAAATTTAAACATAAAAAAAAGACAAAAATTTAACAAAAAATTTACATATTAAAGAAAAAAAAAGGGTAATATGGTCACATGGTTTTTTAGATGGCTTCTTGGTGGGCAGAAAACGAACACCACCATGTTTCTTGGTCCTGAAAAAAAAAAATACAAAAAAAAAAAAAAAAATTATTGAAAATTTACATGCATGAAATACAAAATAAGGTCAATACAAAATATATATTGCTAATTTGATTAAAAAAATTATTGAAAATTATTTACAAATTAAATGTAATTAAGTGGAAGTTTGATAATTGAAGAAATATTAACAAAAAATTTTTGTAAATTTAAAAAAAAAAAATTCATGCGAATCTAGCATTAATGGTGATCTTGTATAAAACATGTCATCACATGCCGTAGCTTTACATACATTTGGTAATTTTAAAAACGTACTGTATATTGCTAATTTGAGTTAAAAAATTATTGAAAATTATTTACAAAGTAAACGTAATTAAGTGGAAGTTTGATCATTGTAGAAATATTACCAAAAAATTTTTGTACATTTAAAATAAAGATTTAATGTGAATATGGCATTAATGGTGACCTTACTTTTTACATGCATTTGGATTACTTATTGTCTATATTCAATAATATAATTAATTATAAAATTATAATTATTAGAAAAAAAATTAAAATTACTTACAAATAGCGTTCACTGCGGAGGACTGAATTGGAATATATGTTCCAAAATCGCAGCGAAAGGATCAGCTTTATACGACTGCCTCCACATAAACTCGCTCAAATATGAGTCCAGATGCTGACGTGCTGTCCCTCTGTGTTTTTTATTATGCCATTTGACCAAACCTCACAACCTTTCAACATTTTGTGTATGTATGCCAGTTGTGGGGTCTATGAAGTTGTATGTGTGATTAACACGATGGTGTTCGTATCCAGCCTCGGCTAACTCTTCGCTCTTATATCCCTTCCAGCAATCGCTGTAGATAGTCGAGCCTTCGTGTACATTTTGCAAAATTTCTTGCATGAGAGTAGACACACTTCTATCTCGAATGGCTACAATAAAACATTCCTCAGTCTCTCTGCATATGCCACCAAATAGCCATTGCTGTGGTAGGACTCTTTCGGCATTGTTCTTCCATTTTGTGAAGAGGCTTTTGTCGATTTCCACGATTGTGTTGGGACCTCCGATTTTCTGCCTTTCATTTCTTAACAATCTCCAGGTACAAACTTCGCGGAGGTAGTTGTTCCAATAGATAACAGTTTTGTCCGAAATATTCAATTCCTCCGCACAAAATGTTATGGATGTTAATTGTTTGGACCAACTGTAGATGAAATATATAGTGGTCACGAAAGTCATTTTGGAGCCAACGAACCACATGTCTTTTCTCATTGCGATTTGGGATAGACAATCTTTCAAGTTGCATCGCCATTGTTTCACCGAATTGGGTCCTGAATTGTGAACATACTTTTTCATTTCATGACCATTTTGACACAATTTTCTTTTGGGGAGAAGTCCATGGTCTTGTAAGAAGATAATCGCTTCTTCCTCCGTACTTCGTAAATTAAATAAGGTTCTTGTAGCTTCAGCCATCATAAACGCAAATAACGCAAATATCACAAAGTAGAAGAGCTCAAAAAAGTCACTGTGATGCCATGGATAGCAAAATCACAATAGACAGAAAAATCAAAAAATTTCCCAAACCTCTCTCCGAATTTTAAATCTCGCAGGTAAAAAAAAAATGTCTCTCTGATGGATTAATCATGCCAGTCACTTGGTTGCCATGACAACATTGTCATGCAAAAAACGTCGATGTCTACTGGAAGGGAAATCGGTAGGTCAAATATGTCATCGGTTGAATTATCCGTAAGTACCCAATTTCTAATGAATCATTCAAGCATTATCCAGTCATAATATTTTTTATTTTTTATTTTTTTTATTTATTTAATTGTCTGTTAAATATTATTGTACTAGTATCTTTTTGACGATTAAAGACCTGCTTTCAGTAACCCAAAATATTTTCTATGGCTAATGATAGAGAACAATTCTATATTGTAGCGCCATCTATTGTAATCTTAGTACAATTTGATAACTAGTTTCTTAAGATTACACAAGGTGGCACTAAATTAGAAAAATGGAGTTATCAGTATTTAAAATGCTATAATTCTTAATCAGACGGCAATTAGGCGTTTTATGACTGTTTAATCATATTACTAATAAAACTGGGCTAGTAAATAACGTCGTCGTCAATTTCATTTATTAAAATACTGTAGTAAACTGATCAAATAATGTGTTGGTAATGTAGTAAGTAATTACGATTATTCAATCTTATAGTAGGTGAATCTAGAGAAAAGAAAAAAAAACTATAGTTTACCATATTATAGCAAGCTGAAAGAATCAAATCTACAAAACAAAATAGTTTTTTTAATAATTAATATTTCTTCCCTATTAAATAAAACATAAAATCATGTTCGTAATATAATTCTAAATATTGAACTTTTGTAAATGTTATAAGCAAGCGATATCAAACTATCATTGAACAATCGCGTTCAAGTGTTCAAGTATCGCTTATTGTCTCCACCTGATTTACAAAAGTGAATAGTAGATGGGTATTTATGTCTCTTAAATTTCTATACATAAAGAGTTGCTTTCTATATCAGTTTTTTATGGTCAGCATATGTAATGGCTTGCATAGTTTGATGAATAAATTAGCAGACTGAAGCTCAAACATCATGTTATGCCTCAGCTTATTTTCAAACAATGGGTTTGCTTAGATTCAGCATTACCACAATTAGTCAATGAATTGATGGATAGATATAATCAATGAATGAATGGATAGATGAATTAATAAATGGCAGAAACAAGTTAATAAGTAAAGATGTTAGTAAATCTGCCTGCTCCTATTAAGGAAATGAACCTAGTTATAAATGGTAATTGGAGCTGAATGATAGTACACATGTTGTTCTCAGTATTGTTAGAACAGTTAGCCAAGTTTATGTTGGACTGGAAGCTACTGGAATTTAAACCTAACACGAGACAAGCTCTTACGATAACGCCCTCTGCTAACATACTAAACTTGATATAAGGCAAGCTGCCATAGTATAACTGGTAGGGCTAAGTACTATATTAGTTGATTATGATAAATGTAAATATTGTTATATATACAGTATATTAAAATTTAAAGTTTAAAGATTTTCTATTTTATTTTGTAAATATTGTTATATATAAGCTTAATAAATATTTAACTGTACTTGTGCGAGTTCTTGAATATTCCGAGTTATATAAACACAACAACCTATCTATATCACCTCCCAGTACTGATCTTATTAATTCCCGAGAATTCTGGGAAGGACTATAATATTTTATATTCTAAGGATTATTTTAATCATTAAATTTGATTTTGAATAGACAACGTGTTTATGCAGCACGCGCTTGTATATATAAAGCTAAGTACGTCAGTTTATTTGCTGCATATATATTGTCATGTGCTTATACATAGGTTACCTACAGCTAATTAATGTCTACACGTTTTTTATTCCAGTCGTATAGATGTTGCGTGAGCGGACAGTTTACGCTTTCAAAGGCAAAGCCTGATGATCCCGAAAGAACGCCTACTGTTTAAATTAAACAAATTTCTCTTGCTAATTGCTTGTTTGTTTAAAATCTTTTTATATATGTACTTAAAAAGAACAAATATTAATTGTATTTATTTGGATGTCTTATTTTTTATTTATTTAGATTTAAAAAAACAACTTCCATTCTTATTGAATTTTTTTTCCCAAAAAAGAAAATAATTTAATCGTTTAATTTTAATTATTGCTTATATAAAAAAAATTAAGCTATTAATTGAATTATAGCATGCGGAAAGATGAAAGAAATCTCTAACTTTAAATGCTTTTTTTAGGTTCAATATAGTAATCAGCAATGTGCCCCTTTGTACGTGCTTTGATTTAAATAATAAAATTTCCGTTATTTTTAATTAAAAAAGTTATTAACTGTTAATGACAAATGTTTTTATTGATTGACTTAAGTAGATGTTTCTAATCATTATTACACTAAAAGTGACGTATAAAGTAATCTTTGTTTTAAAATATGTGTACTCCCATTAGTCATTCTGCTTGGTTGAGTGTTGGGTTAAGGCTAAGGGTTAGGATTAAGACTAAGGATTAAAGTTTCATCACTTCCGGTGGTCAAACTTTTTATGAACTCCAGAACTGTAAAACCATTATATTTCTTACTACAATTAATTCAAACACTATTAATTCAAGAATTTCTATTACCTGGGCAAAATTTAAGTATTAATGAATAATATTTCTGTGGTATAATTTTCACTATAACAATCTCATCATTGAATAATCTCTAGTCTAATGAATGACTAATAAAAATTATTAATATACTTACGAAGTATATTGTTTTGATTATTTTAATTATTGCTAGATAAAAATTGCCTCCTGACATAAATATAAGTATAGTTTCAAGTGTAAGACAATAAATTTATACAATATACAAAAAGTATTCCAATATATAGAAATTATAAATAATAAAATTAATATTTATTTAAAATTTTGGCAGTTTATTTTTATAATGATGTATACAGAATTTAATGTTTTTTTTTGTTTTTTTTTATTAAGGAAAAAAAATGCAGGTGACTGATCACCCGCTACATGATGTAAATATATTTAGAAGAAATCTTGAGATCATACTACAGTCAATAACCCTAGTCTTCTCCATTGATTCATAAGAGTCTTTGAATTGCCAAATCCTTTAATTCACAGATCCTTAGAACTTCATCCATGTTGCCATATCTTTGTATAAACTGCATCTATGGAATTCATACTTTAATCCGTTTCTGAATTTTTATCGCTTCCCTGTTCTGAATTTTCTTCAAAATTTTCCTCTCGTGAGTTTATTTCTTCATCATCTGTGTTTTCTTCAATTTCATCAGTACACACAGGGCTAGTACTAATTTGTTGCTGCATTTCCTTTGGAGAGCCATCTACTTCCTCACGTCCGGAACTGTCACTATGAGCCTCATCGCTCCATTGCTTTTTTACATTATCAAACTTTCCTGAGATAACCTACACTACTTCACCTTGCCTGCTTTCAGACTTGTCACTATGAGTCTCATCATTACATTGCTCTTCTATGTTATCGATTTTTTCCTCTGGATTATCTGCCTCTTCTGAAATTATCTGCCCTACCTCATTCTTGCTACATACATGCCCCTTCCAAAAAAGACATGCTCCTTTAGATTCAACAATACATTTGAAGATCATAGGATGAGTTAAAATATCATGTTGCATTAACTCTGGGTCATTGACTATCTGACTTTCTGATTCAGATTCCATCTCATCCCCTGACTCCTGTTGAGCAAGCTTCTTCTTCTGTTTTCTTTTCCTTTTTCTCTTTCTCCTTGAGAGACCCTTGTTATTCTTTTCTTGCTCACCACACAGCTCAATGTTTGAACCCACAACACTATGATCATCAGTTTGCGAGCCAGAGCCATTCTGATTTTTCCTTTTGAAACTTGCACCTTGACAAATCCAAACAGCCAAGCAGGAACTTCGTATTAATGGTAGTTTATCTATATCCTGGATGTTTCATTAAAACAAAAATGAAAAAACTTAGTAGGTAAATCAGTTTTTTAATAGTCTGCTAGTAAGTATATCTTGTCAAAGGTGAACAAAACATTTTATTAGGTTTTGGCCAAAAAAAAGAAGGGGGGGAGGGTATTCTATGGAATATTATGAATATACATAAATAATTGTATTTTCTTTTCAAAACGCAGACAAACATATATTTAGAGAAATCTTTAAAAGTGTGTGATGATGTTATTTTAATGACAATTATGTTGGATTATTTCCATTCATCTAATATAAATTTATTAAATGTCTAGAAAAATTCAAACTTCATTTAAACTTTTTCAATTAAGCAATAGAATACCACCTTTATTGTTAAAAGAGGTTGCCTTGACTACAGGTTGAGATTGTTGATAGCTTAAGAGTTGATTGATATCATCTACATTTATAAACATATTTAAAACCTTGAATAATTGGCTTTATTGCCTTAGAATACAGGTTTATATATAAAACAACATTTCAAGTGTTATTCTCCCCTCATCTTCCAGTTTTGCTAATCTGACCAACAACAATATTGGAAGCGTCTTGCATTGGTGGTCGAGAGATCAGCACGACTGCCTTGCACTCACAGGCAGTTGCCCGGGTTGTGGGTTCATGTCCTGGACGATGCTATGACACTTAAAAAAAAAAAAAAAATATTGGAAGGAGAACCGAACTTGGATCTTTGGCTTTATGAACATTAAACTTAAGGTCATGCTCTAACCAACTAATGTAAATAAATTAATCTAGTTGGTTAAATCATTACCTTAAATTCAGTACTCATGAATGTAAAGGTCTCAGATTTGGTTCCTGTGCTAATACTGTCACTGATCAGGTCAACTACATCTGAAAATGAGAAGATTGTAATAATGCTTGAAATCTTGTGTTGTACATTAACCTGTGTGCTATTGACAACAAATGAATGTATTTGAAAAAGATTAAGTAATATTTGAATTTTTCTAAAGACATTTAACTATTAATGTTAGTAATACATTAAATATCAGCCTTTTACAGCTATTGTAATGTGCTTTTACGAGTGTTAAATAATAAATGAATACTTTCACTGCCAATACAAGATATAGCATTAATGTTAGGTAATGGAAATAATGCAACATATATTTATTTGGTTTGATGAGAGTCTTCTTACACAAAGAAAAGAAATATTGTATTTAAAGAAGCTCTTACTTTATTTTTCATCATTGTTTAAAAAATAGAAATATCAGTATTTAATGTTACTACTATCCCAGCAGGACTGTCAGAGAGACAAAAATTACAACTAAATAAAGCACCATAGGTAAAAGGTCAATCTGTTACTTATAAGCCACAAAGTTGGTACATATACTGAAATTCAGAAATTAAGAAATCTGAAAACAAATGAGCAATGATCTTTATAATAGCTAATAAACTAATAATTTTATATTATATATATAAAGTTAGATGGTTAAAAGAAGGTCACCTTGACAACAGTTTGAAATGGTTGATTGATATTGGGATTGTCTTAAGTTTTGATTGGTTCTTAAAGGAAGTTAGATTAGTACAATAATTATTTTATACTTTAAAATTTGCTAAACATAATTATATAAGAAATAGTATCAGTTGCATATTCTAACTAAATTCGAATAGGGAAATATCAGTATTATCTAACTATCCAATGACTCAGAAGCATTATCTAAGGGACAAACATTAAGTCTGAATAAAGCAATATAAATAAAAAGTCAACTTCACACCTAAAACTTTGCAGCTTATAGAAAAAAACTGACCTCTTAACTATTCTGTTTTCATTTCATAGATAACACTGTTGGTATAATTGTAACATTAGGAGATGATACTAATATTTCTAAATTTAAATTTCAGCTAATGATATGTGACTGGTTCTATTTAATAATGCCATATTAATTATTGCCCTGCTAATTTGTTCTTTAATCTATCATAGATATGATATTAGCAACAACCATCCTTACAAGAAAATATGGCTATTCCAATTGCAAGAGAAAAAATACAAAACAATGATTAATAATACTACACTACTGACGAGAGTTACAATGACTATTCAGATCAATAGGTGAAATGCATATGAATCCATATATAAAATATGCTGGCTCATTTTTTTGCTGATATGATATTTTGCAATATTTTCTTTTAGCTTCTTTTTGAAATACTTCAATGTTGCATCAAATTGCAGTACTCCACTATAATCTACAATACATAATATTTTCCCAGTAAAAACAGTAAACAGCACACTTCTTTAGAAAGGTTATATGATAATCCTTGTAATATATATGTAGTTTAATTCTCCCCATATGTTCATGTTTATCACAAAACACTCTTCTAAAGAGTCTTGCATTGTTTATTCATTTTATATGTCCAATCCAAGGACGATGTGATTTTCCAATAGTGAATTCTATAACACACATCCAGCAAGTTAAAGAACATATTGATTGTCTTACAATCTTGCCCATTACATTTTTTACATTTTGCGGAGAAACCATGCTTTTAATTAGGATGTACAATTATCTCCTTTAGAAGACAGAATCAGTTATAATTTAAATTTATACTTAAAAAAATATATAATTCAAACTTATCTTGAGTTTTATTTTTAATGGAAGTAATATAATTTTCTACTTCTTCTTTTCCTATGTATTGATTTCTACTTTAACATATACCATTTACACCTTTCTTAAACACTTTATCAATACTTTTATTTATATCAAACTAACAGTTTCGACTGTTCTGCAGTCATCATCAGAGCTAATTAACAAGAGCTCTTGTTAAGAGCTCTAATGATGACTGACAGTCGAAACTGTTAGTTTGATATAAATAAAAGTATTGATAAAGTGTTTAAGAAAGGTATAAATGGTATGAGTTTTATTTTTGTTATTCAAAAGTAAAAGTTTTTAAATCATTCACTGCAGGGCCAAGACTTCTCCAAAGTCTCTCAAAGAATATTAAAGAAAGAGAAAATACTGACCAGCTAGACCATTCATTGACTAATTAATGTGTCTGCTATGGATTCACTATCTGAAAGAAAATTGCTGAGCACATTAAAAAATTTCAACTTTACTTGCTCAGGTTTAATCTCAAGTTATAGGCATGGCAGATTGATGCACTAATATTTTATTGTGGACACCTTCAATAACCTATAAGTATAACATATAATAACAACATCCCACTCTTCTTACACTTTAAAGCAAATATATTTATTCATTTTACTACTGAAGATTATATTACAACCTATAAGTATATTTATTTCGTATAGTATGATAATCTGCTGTTTATTATATGATGCGTTGTTTAGAATCTAAACAAAGTTGCTTCTAGAGTGTATTGCCCTACATTGCTAATTTGGGATTAAAAGCTATCTGTGAAATGTAGAAATAGACATTTGTGCCTATATTTGTACTTAATAATAATAGCAATAGTAAAATAATATACCTAATAAACATGAATATACATACACTTTTTTCTTTCACCACTACTTTGTCACATAATGTAATCTTTGTTAACTATTAAATATTGTTTCTTAAATCCCAATTCAATGTAATTCAAGATCCAAATTATCCCCAGATTAGTTTTAGCGATGGGTTTTTATCTGTGATGAGTTCTTAAGATTTTTTTTTAACTACACTCTTAAATCTTTTGAATAGATGTACATTTGCTTTAGCTGCCATTTTTTATTTTTTGTTTTATTGTCAGAATGCCGGCCCATATTGAAAAAGTTTTTAATATTTTTAATTTAAGTTTATTTTTTTAAGTAGTTATATGGATTTGAAACATATTCAATTTCTGCATATTATGGAATTTTTAGTTAGTTTAAAAATCATAATTACCTCTATTCTGTGGCTAAGATTGATATAAAACCAATAAAATATCATGTGACCTTTTCTATTTATTTTCAATTTCTGTACTATGATCACTGTCATTCTGTTTACTCTATTTTAAAGTTATGTATTGAAAATGTGAGTAAACAACCATCAGTGAATAACAGCTTCATATTTAATTCCTCAGACTAATTTACAATTATTGGACTTCTTTAATAAAAAAGAATCATATTCGTACCTACATATTTAGCTGTGGTGTTTAATTTTTTAAAATTATTCACAGTTCTGACATTTGTGACCAGTAGATGTCACAAGCAAGAAACTAGTTTGGGAGTATTAGATAAGTAGGCTTTAGATAGGAATTTTTTGCACTAATCTTGCATCTATTGATTACTGAGGCTTACACTAGGTGGCACTACTATATGTAGAATTTAAATATAAAGACCATAGAGTTGACAAAGATTATGTTGTGGAAATGGGATGAAGCAGAATATGGAAAAACTTAGACTGGGGAATGGAAAATAAAGTGGCTAACAGGTTTCTCTGGGCATAATTGTTGAGAGATTCTTGACTCCATTTAAGGAGCAGCTACAGTACATCACCTCACATTACGTTACTGTTTTAATAGCTTGTGTAAGCATAGGAAATGGTGATCATGTAGGAAATAGTGATCATGTAATATTTGAGTAGTTCTATTCTAAATATTGAATGAAAAAGTATTTATTAATTAAAAAAACTAAATTGCATTTGGAAGCAAAATTGCGTACTTGAATTTTTAGATGTTAAATTTAATTTTTGTTTTTAAATAAAGATTATATTTTTAAGAATAATTAATGTTTACCATATACACTATTGGCTATGAAAAGAACAGCCAGATAATTGTGTTATTGAAAATGAGATTACACTTCAGCTAACCACAAAAATATTTGGTAGTACATGGGTTTGGTCACACATTTTAATTTAACCTAGTTTGTTCAGAAATAATGATTTATAATTGTGAAATGTGGGATTAAAGATAAGTTGATATCTTATAAACTATAGTATAAAAATGAGTGCTTCTTATAGAAAAAGAGGTTTGAACATAGGTTATCACTGACTGGTTTTTGTTTGGGTATGTAAATGAATAATTTCACTGATAAAAGTGTATTAGTTTGATGACAAGTGCATTTCATTAAAGAATGTTCCATGATTTACTCATCTCCATGACAGATGACACACAGTGAATTTATATTCATAAAATGCATTTTGTAAAAGAAAAGAAATTGTTGAGAAGGATTTTGATATTGCTTTTAATTAAAAAATCCACATGTTTGGTACCAGACACCAGCTTCTGAACTTACTGTGATGTAATTGTTAAGTAATATAAAATGTTGAATGACAGTAATAAACAATTAACCAATAATCTGCATCTGTAAGTACTTATTAATACAATATTTTTTATCTTCTGACTTCTAATCACAATGTAATTCTTAAGTTGCTTCTGTTTTGAACATGGTGGCAATCATATTTCTTTATAGTACTGTTTTTGCCTTAATAAAAGGTTTATTATAGTGAATTCACATGGGGTGCAGATGTCCTTAACAAAGATGAGTTTGAGTTCAGAAGCCAATCATATTGTTTTATTAACTTGAAGCCAATTATGGTGAAAATGTTAATAACATTAGACTATTTAACTTCATAGAGCTCATGCTTCTTATACCCATACAACCAAACCAAAATGTAATGTTCTTGTGGAGATGTGAATTAAGATTTCTAAGAAAGAAAATCATTCCCTTAATATTGTTAGTATTATCCAATTAAGGAATAAAAACTTTTTCTTCTGTGTTGGAGCATTAGCACTCATAAATCAGCACATAGACCATTTCATGAAGAGATTTCCAGTATCAGCTTTCTATTGACATATCTAAAAATTCAAAGAACGGAAGATATCAAATTAGACTTCAAAGCTATTAATAATTTTATTGTTGTATTATAAATATAAATATCCAAATATCGAATCACCATCATCATTAAAAAATTCAACTATGTTGTCTGTCAATAAAACAAACAGCCAGCCCGCAAAAATACGTCTTTGAAACAATGCTCTTAGATCCTAAACCTTGAAACATGAATTCATTCAAACAAAGAGTATGAAATTTAAATAAGCAACTATCATAAACTGCACCTAAACAAACAATTCATTTTAATCTTTGAAACACCTAACACAGATGTATACGAAAATAATTCCAGTGCATAACGCTAAACTGAAATAAATATATCCAAATATCAAATCATTACCATCATTAAGAAATTCAGCTGTACCTTCTGTGAATAAATATATAAATATAGTAGACATGTTTATTTAAGTGCAATTTAAGATTGTTACTTATTTGAATTTCACACTCTTTGAATTTGTTCGTTTCAATATTTAAGCATATAGTTTCAAAGAAGTATTTTTATATGTATGCATATTTTGAAATATGGACTTTATATATTTATTCATAAAGGCTGTAGCCGAATTTCTTAATGATAAAGATGATTTGATGTTTGGATATTTATTTCGGTTTAGCATTACACACCGGAATTCTTATATATATATATATAATAATTTGAATATTTTATGGATACAAAATAATTGTTTCTGATAGTTTGACGAAAAACTCCATGACTACGGTTTAAAACTATCTTAAAAGAAATGATGGTTTGTTTTCCTTTGCTGATGGGTCTGATTGACAACTCTTCTATTGAAGTATAGGATGGCAAATAAATAAGATGTTCTTCCAAGAGCAGTGATGGGATGTATTGTAGCTTCTTCTTAAACGAAATCAAGAATCTCTCAGCAATTATACCAAGAAAAACTTGTTAGCTACTTAATTTTACATTCCACAGTCTGCTCCATCCCATTTCCACAACATAATCTTTGTCAACTCTACAGCCTTAATATCTAAATTCCCCATATCTTTTTCTTCACCCTACGCTAGCGCCATCTGTTGTTAAGTCTTTGTATCAGTGGACACTAGATGCTACAAGATATTTTAGTAATTATTAAGGCTTGTACTAGGTGGCACAATTGTGATGACGGAAATAAAGAATTTGCTACTGAGTAGATCATCTGCTCATCATAGAATATATTATCTGGAATAATATTAAAAGGTGGCTAGCAATTATATAAAAGCATTAGTCTTAGCCTTGAATGGCTAATCTGCACTGATAAAGCAAAATCCCAAATGTGTTCACTCTGGAGATGGTAGATTTTTAAAGTGGTATACCATCTTTTTATCCATTAATTTCACAAACTTACAATAGATGGCAGTAGAGTAGAGAGACAAAACGGTTCATCGAACATATGGGGATCACATGATGTCATTGGTATAAAATCTTATTATGAAAATAATTTTAACTCAAGTTCTCTTGCAATCACAACACTTCAAAAATTTCTTTTTCTTAAATTATGAAAATGTATTCTTTGAATTGCTCATTCCTATTATCTCCAATCTCAAAAGAGGATTTAATTGTTGATTTTTTTGTAATATTTTTTTTCATAAAAAATGCTGATTTTATTTCACTTTTCATTCATGTTGCCTTAAGAAATTTCTACATTCTCTTTAATGATCTCTGATTGTACAATTGAGCAGAATTTCACTTTTCAACTATATATATATTAAATTTATAAAACGAAATATTAGCTTGAATGAAAAACACGTGACAGTAAAAACAAATAATTGAATGACTTTGGTGTTTGGAAGTTCATTAGAAGTTTTAAGTACCAAAAGTGTCAGAACTGGAATCAAACCTAAGTCCTTAGATCTGGAGTCTGACACACTCCCATTGCACTAAAGCATACAGGGCATCAGAGACAAGTATAAGAGACTATAGAAATTTTCAAGAGGATGCTAGCCAATTGAAAAAGAGAATTAAATAAGCCAGTTCTCATTGGAAAAAGTTATTGGAATAAAGATTATTTAAAGCTTTATGACTGGGGTTTTTAAAAAAGTAAAAAAAAAAAAAGGAGAGAAAGGCAGGAATAAAAAATTAAAGCGAAAAACACATTCTCATCATTTAGAGGGGAGAAACATGCTGAAAAAAGAACATTGTGCTCATATAGAAAATATCTGAATTTTAATTTTTATAAACTATTTTAATATATTTTAATATATAGGGTATATGAGCACAGACTTTCACACCACCTACCACTTACCACTCTATCTCATATCACTGATGCATTTGTACACATATATGTCGAAAAGATAAATAATCACCAATATACATATTTCATGCTAAACCAGCAACCATCAGTTGGTCCAGATTATGATCTCCCCATATATATGCAATAAATTCTCAGATATATATTAAGATAGCCAATCTTCATACTTTAATGGACAGGCTTCAATCCACTCCAACTCTTCAATCATCTATCCCATTGAATATCTGATGATGGAACTCTCAAAGGCCATTCTGAGGTCAATATTTTTTTGTCACACCCATGTTGACCTAAAGTCAATCTGACCCCTCATATACAGGACATAATCAATTTAATACATATACAAGGGATGGGCAGACATCTCTACTATGTAATAACGAAATACAGGCTTATTCTATACCTATATCAATACATGTAATATATAGGGTATAAGAGCCTGCATTTCAGTTATTACATAATAGAGATGTCTGCCCATCCCTTGTATATGTATTAAACGGATTATGACCTGTACATGAGGGTCAGATTGACCTTAGGTCAACATGGGTGTGACAAGAATCTTGGCCTCAGGGTAGCCTTTGAGCATTCTATTATCAGATTTTCAATTGGAGAGTTGGAGTGTGGAGTGAATTAAAGCATGTCCATTAAAGTATGAAAATTGGCTGTCTTAATATATGTGTGATGATAATCTGGACCAACTGATGATTGCTGGATTAGCATGAAATACATTTATTGGTGATTATTTATTTTTTTGACATATATGCGTTCAAGTGAATCAGTGAAATAAGATAGAGTGGTGAGTGATGGAAAGTCTGTGCCCATATACCCTATATATGACCTATATTGATATAGGTATATAATAAGCCTGTATTTCAGTTATAAACTATTTGCTAAATTGCCACCATGTGCTTTGATAGGAAATTTTCAATCAGTTTCCAATTGCACAGAAGAAAATGGGGCAAACCAACCTCTCTTTCAAACATTTTGTAAACCTAAAAAGGATAGTTCAAAATCATTTATATGGAGTTCCCATCAAACAATCTTGAACAGTTATCATTAGTAACCCCATATCAGAATAATATCTCTTAAGTTTAACAGTTTCCTCAATCCTTAGTTTCTCTTCTCTACAATGCACTAACGAACTTTCTTATTTTAACAATTCATCTCACATGTGGTCTTTTTCTAGGTCTTTTCAATTTCTAGCGATCTCATTTGTGATATCAACTATTAATTTATTATATCTTCTAGTAATATACATAGTCCAAATCCATTTCATGAAGTCTTTTATTTCTTTCAAGTATGTCATCAATATCTTGCCCTAGTATTCTATTGTTCAATTCCTTCTTGAACAGCGGTATATCATTTAAATTAAGAGTATTTAAGAATAACAACTATAACAGCAGCACCAAGAAACTAAAAGTATATAAATTCCAACATTGCAAATTCCCAGATCAAACTAATATTCATAAATAACATTCTATAAATTTATTTTTTTCTGTTAAAAATGTCAATATCCGTAATATATATATATATGTTATGAACCAAAATCCGCACTTAATTTTTTTTACATATAGTTATCTCAATATTCAATTTTCTGATACATTTTAAACAAACTTTTATAAATATTCTAGAGCCCAAATCCCCAGCTTTTCATATATGATATCAAATAAGAATTTTTGTTTTTCATTCTTTTTTAAGTCAAGATTAAGTCCAAACTCAAAGAATAGAATCTAAAAAAAAGTGAATCTTGTGCAATTTTCATAATATGCGTAATAAAATAATTTTAATCACTTTGAAGTTTATATTTTTTGGTAAGTAATGTATGTTCATTTCCGTCATCAACAATTAAAAGATCGCCAGATGAAGAAGCCTATAACTAGATCGTCATTACATATAAATATGTACACAATCTTCACTATTTACTTTAGAAAAGTGAAATCATAGACGTATTAAATTTCATCCCGGAAATATGAAAAAATAGAATAATTTGTTTCTAACTTCCTTTTACATAAATTAAAATATGCTTTTGTTTTTATAGTCGTCATTATATTATTTCAGTATATTGCTTATATGTGTGTGTACATGTTATTTAATGAAATTTGTCATATGTAGGTACAGACTTTTAATAGCAGAACAAAACCTTCATAACAATTCTCTAAAAACAAAATAGAAAAAAACTACACCCTAATCATTCAATTGTGTAACAAAGAATGGATAGGGTTTTCCCTCTGTTTTATTCTTTAGCTACAAACTGTTAAAACAAGATTTACTTAATTATAATTCAATATTTGTGTAGACTAATTATTGGTGATATGGCAAACTCAATCTCTAAAGCTAATGATATAGTAGATAATTGTGTTACAACTGTGTCACTTTTTTTTATTCATCTTTATATATAATATGGAGGTGAACATATATTTCACATACTCTTTATCTCCATAATACAATGGATTTTATGTGAGGTTTGCTATAGTGATCGTTATTAATTTCTACCCACAATTTTGATGACTTTTAAAATAATGTGAATATTTTTCCTTAAAAACAACCACCATTTTTATAAATGGTGGCCATTTTGTAAGATTGATGACATTATGTAAAAATGACTTGATTAAAGCTATGTAACTTGAGGGTAATATGATGGGAGTCACATAAAAAATCTAGAGTTTATTTATTATTTAATATATTCAATTAAAATATGATTAATGTATGCCTAACTTTCATGCAGTATTCTTGCAATAAAATCAGTGCTTTTATGTATAAATATCCAAAATATTTTTATCATTAATGACTAGAAAAGGCAAAAAAATGTTACATTTATTCAATACAATCTATAATCAAAAACATACTTTATTACATTCAGTAATAAAGTGCTCCAATAATAAATTTTAAAGTGTATACATTAAATATAATTGTTATATATAGAGCTCGCAAAATAAGCTCTTAATGAGCTCTATAACATTTGTAAATACAAGCTTATTAAGTTAAGTCATGTGACATCTGACTTGATTTTTTGGTCATTAAATGCAATATACTCATTCAATCAATTTTGAATTAAAAATCTTATGAACATTGCTGAAAACACAGTCATCATAATTAGATAAGTTATTTTTAGAGAAAAAAGTTGTACATTATGCAATTAATATTTCACTTTATATTATCTAAGATTACATAAACATAACTTAGCAATATCATTTATTTACTGAATTCTAAATTAGTAATTTAAAATAATGAATTAATTTGTTTTCATAGGAACTCATTACAAAAAAAAAAAAAATTATTTGCTTAAAGTGTTAAAGGAGTGTTGATGAGTTTATAGTGAACTCATTACAATTCGTTATTATGATGTATTTTGCTAATTATTTTATTTTTAAAAGATAATGATGCAATTCAGTAAATTTATTACTTTATTTTTTGAGTGAACGCAAATGAATGAAATACATACCGCCAGTAAACATATATGCAAATGTTCCCTCCCAATTTATTACAATTAACTACATTATTGTTCTTTTAATCTTGTTTATACTATAATTTTAATATATAAATGATTATTATCCACATACAAAAATTGTATGTGATGTTTAAAAGTATTGTATGGATGCAATTTAGTAAATAATAAATTGTATTCAAACCTCATCAACAAAATGTGTGTTATTATACATGATGTATGCAAGAGGGGCTTAGAATCAAATATATGGAATGTATATTTTGCCTTAACAATAAAGCAACGTGTGAAAATATTTATGATACAATAAATTTCATTTTTACAAATTGTTGACATCTTAATATATTACTACATACAACATCTAGTAGCTAAAAGAAGATCTTTTGTTGGCTAATATTAATAATTTAGCTACTAACACTTGTGAGGCTTTACTAAACTTTCCCATCATAACACCTGACAACTATTTTTAATTATATTTGACTATATGCTATATATATATATATATATATATATATATATATATTGTAAAGATTGGAAAGACCCATCCTTTCCATCAATGTATCATTATTGTTCAAATAAAATCTTTGATTTGGCTTTGATATGGGAGTTTATATAGAATAGTGTTATTATTGTTGTTGTTATCATTATTTTTCAATTGTTTTTTTGGGTATATGCATTTATTTATGATCATGGGATTTAAATGGCAGATATAAATATATGTGTATATAGATTTCATCAAGATATTGGCTTGTGTTTAAAGTATTTGCTTTTAGTAAAATCAATGATCAAATATTAGCATCTGAAAGTACTAAATGAGCTTACATCTATCGTATTTTTTTTGAAATTGTTTGCAATGTAATTTTATTATTTGTTGTTTATTTATTTATTTATTTTATTTTTGTAAACTGTAAAGTTAATTTTATATGTAATTTTTTTTTAATTTTAATAATTAAAAACTGATGATTGTTGTAGTAAAGATATTAGGTACTTGGTGAAATACTGTCCTGCCACTGCTAAAGACATCATTTGTGCAAAAGTAGCAGAAATGTTCAGAGTAGGGGCCAAAAGCAGATGATGCAAGTTCCAGCCACTAGATGGCGATGTTCACCATGCTTATGCACAGAAACATTATGCCAAGTAGCTTCCAGCACTACCGCCCGCTAGGTGGCGCTGTTAACCATAGGTAAACTGATCCAGCTTACATCGTCTGCTAAACAGCAACTACCCAGCAATCTAGACCACTAGGTGGCGCTGTTTCTCCATGCAAAGCATGGAAAAATGGCACCATTTAGAAGCGATTTTTGCACTCGCTTGCTAGTTGGGTTTTAAATGCACATTCTTAAAAAATACATAGCGTGTAATGTGAAGGTGTGATTAATATATAAACCAGAACTATTTAAATCTGCGTTCAGATTTAATACGGTTATGTTGAATTACACTCTTTGATAAATCTATGTATTTTTAAATTATTTTCTTTTAAAAATCGATCTATTTTTTTTTTTGTCTAAAAATGTTTTTTTCTTTTTTTAAAAAAGTAAATTTTACTTCTTTTTTACTGCAATCTTTCAAAACTGCTAAAAATCGGTCTGGCAGTATTTCTTTCTGAACTTTGTTATTTTGAAAAGTGATTGTTTGTAAAACTTTTAAAATAATACAAATTACATTTCACTTTATAAATCTTCCAATTACTATTTCACAAACATGTTACATTTCGGTTTGTAAAACTTTTAAAATAATACAAATTACATTTCGCTTTATAAATCTTCCAATTACTATTTCACAAACGTGTTATTTTAAAAAGGTAAATTTGCGTTTTGTTACACGGAAACAATAATTCGAATTTATAAACCATTCAAATTTTACTATCTTTGCTAAAAAATAAATTTATTAAAATTAATATGTGTGCAAGCAATAAAACATCAAACAGATTAGAGAGTACGACCCCTATAACATTGTAATAAATATGGAAAAGTAAGATATTATATAGACTCAGGAAAAAAAAAAGATTTAGAGCAAAAGCTAATGACAAAGATAGCACCATCTCACATGTGGTCTCTTCCTGGGTCTTCTACAATCTCTTGGAATCCAGTTTAAGATTTCAATTGTCCATTTATTATCATCTCTTCTAGCAATATGACCAGCCCAACTCCACTTTAATCTTTAATTTTTTCCGTTACATCTTATTGTTCTCTTACTGATATATTGCATTTTTGATTTCTTCTTGTTACTCCCAATATACATCTCTCCATACTTCTTTGAGTGGTCTGAAGTCTATATTGCTCTTCTATTAAGTGTCCAAGTCTCAGATCCATAAGTAAGAACAAATAAAACACATTTATTAAAAATCTTTCTTTACAAACACAAAATAAATTTATTAAAATTAATATGTGTGCAAGCAATAAAACATCAAACAAGAGTGTAATTCAACGTAACCGTATTAAGTCTGAACGCAGATTTAAATAGTTCTGGTTTATATATTAATCACACCTTCACATTACACGCTATGTATTTTTTAAGAACGTGCATATAAAACCCAACTAGCAAGCGAGTGTAAATATTGCTTCTAAATGGTGCCGAGCGCCACCTAGTGGGCTAGATTGCTGGGTAGTTGCTGTTTAGCAGACAATGTAAGCAGGATCGGTTTACCTATGGCTAACAGCGCCACCTGGTGGGAAGTAGTGCTGGCAGCTACTTGGCATAATGTTCCTGTGCGTATGCATGGTGAACAGCGCCATCTAGCGAATGGAACTTGCATCGTCTGCTTTTGGCCCCCTACTCTGAATATTTCTGCTACTTTTGCAGAAATGACGTCTCTAGCAGTGGCATGACAGTATTTCCCCATGTACCAGATATTAATATTAGCAGTGCGTGAAAGACTGAGCTAAACAATAGACATAAAAAAATACAATAACTACAAGGATGACAATCACCATTAAGGAAAGAAAGCAAAACTTTGTTAACTGTCTCCTATACAATTTTTATTTGCGTAACTACAATATTTATTGGACTCAATATATCATTAGGCATGACAGGCTAAACAATAAATTTACAGTCCAGTGGTCTGAACCCCTCCATCATATCCTATTTCATGATCAAGATCTAGTGAAAAATAAACAAATTATTGACGAGCAGACATTTGGAGTAGAAAACAAACAGGATAAATAGCTATTCACATCATATACAGCATGCCAATATAAGCATTAGCTAAATATTCAAAATCGGTCTATCAATTTAACTGATTCATTATAAACTAGGATAAAAAAATGCTAGGAGTCAATCATTTATAAAAAAGAAGGCTCATGAATTCATGTCATTTTAAACTATTTTACATGTTATCTTAATCCACGCTGGAATGGACAAAGACGCATCAAGTAATTATTGAACTTTAAAATGAAGAGAGAACAAAGAAGATTAAATGGTAATTAATTTGGTCATTTTGTTATTGATTTTTTTTTGTATGATTGATTTTGAAATTTAACTATTTATCTATAGGTAAACTAATTGTAAGTTTTAGCAATCGGTATAATTAACAACACATTAAGTATAATTGAGTATTAAAATTTTCTATTTTATTTTGATTAACTTGTAATATATTTGTGTATAATATAAGTAAATTGTTTTAAATCTTTATCAATATTAATAGTAAAAAACACTAGAGGTCACATTAAAAATTTTCAGTTGTCCTTTAATTCTTACGCCTTATATATGTACGATATATAAATAAACTGATTTCAAATTTCACTTTATTAACAAATGATTATATATTAGATATTAGTCATTAAAACACTTGTTGTTTTAATTTAAATGCATTGTACATGCATGCTATACATATGTTGTACACAACGTAGGCTGAAAATTAAATTTCCATTGTCGTTTGTTCTCTAGGAATCATTTATAAAGAAATATACACATAATGTATTAAAATTGTGCTTACAATTCTATCATTTAATATTTCTCTTCAGAATTTAATTCATAGTTTCATCATTAGATGTGTTTATAAAGGTAGATCATGCTGTGGATATTTTATGTTTGTGTTATATATGCATATTTCTTCACATATGAGATAGGCAGGGCCGGCGGAAGCGGGCATGCAACGCATGCTAGGCATGCGGGCGCTGGCAGAAGGAGGTGCCAACAAAAATTATTGAGAGTAGATTATTGAAAATCATATGAAGTCATATTATATCTTATTAAATGACACACACAAGCAGGCCTGCACACAAGCTCTGCTTAATATTAAAAATATAAAACAATCAAATCTATTATTTATCATGAACAATAAACTAAACATAAAGTTTATTATATTACAAATTTCATATTGTAATGTTTATATATATATAGTACTGCTTATAGTAAACTATAAGTAACTTTCTGCTAGCAAATATATAAATAAACACACACTAAAAGTATTATAAATTAGAACTTATGTATGTATATGCGTATATATATATATTAGATCATGTACATAATTTTGAAATCGTAAGAAACGATTATAATATTGCAAAATAAAACATTTTCTAATTTTTTATTTAAATAATAATTTGATATAAATATTCGAACGTGTATGTAATATATATTATAGGTATAATTCCAGTAAACTTAATATAATTTTCAGTTTACTTTTTATTTTATATATTTTAATCGCTGTCAAAAGTCTATTTTTTCTGCATACTAATTAGGTTTGCAAATTAATTACATACGTTTGCTTATGATGTTTATCGCAAATTTTAAAATCTTAGTAAGAACTTGTAAACAATAATTATAATCGAAATTTTCTATTGAAATCGCAAATCAGGCCTGGCAGGCCACGTGTGTTAATTAGAAAAATATATGATAACAAAAGAAAATCTTGCCAATGGTAAAACTAAAATGTTCAATCAAGCGTAAAAAGCTGGACACTTGAGTTATTTTAAAACCTGACCATTTTTAATGTCAATGGCTGAATATTTCCAATTTATTAGCTGCCTTTTTTAGGTAAACAAGTTAAACAACTTCTTCCCCTCCGCGTATAGAGTTTTGTATTTTGGCGCAAGAAGTAATTTGTGTTGGACATCTAAATTAGCGATATATAATCTTAAGTATTAAGATACATGATGTAAATATATAAATTAGAGTCCGTATTTATTTATTTATTACATTTGAAAATTATTTTAAAGTGGCATTCATGAGTAAAAGTAATATGGAATCAAAAACTAAGAAAAAACTATCCGGTGCACAAAATCGTAAACGCCAAGCTGAAAAAATAGCAAACATTAAAAAACAAAGTGGATCACTTAATAAATATCTTAAAATATCAACTGCTTCTGAAATAGTTTATACTCAACAAGAACCAGAACCGTGCACATCATCTAGTTCACAGGGAACTGTTGAAAATATTGAACAAGATTTTAGTAAGAAACAGTTAAGTGACAACAAAGTCATTGTGCCAATATCATATCAAATGTGTACAAATTTAGAAGATCCAGCTGAATGGAATAAAATCGATGACAAACTACGTGTTATTTTAGTAGAAATGGGGCCTGTTCAAAAGAAAGATATATATCCGAACGATGTACATGGCCGTAAATTTTCTGATGTATATTATAATAGAAAAATGGAAAACGGAGAAGTAGTTTTTCGAAAATGGCTTATTTATTCCGAAATTTTGAACTCTGTGTTTTGCTTTTGTTGCAAACTTTTTGGATCTACTGAATCTAGCCTCATAGAAGGATACAATAATTGGAGAAATTTAAGTACAACTTTACACAGACATGAAACTAGTATGGCTCACATGAAAAGTTTATTGAATTGGAATGAACTTGAGAAAAGATTAAAAAACAAAATTACTATTGATTGTCAATCTCAAAATTTATATGAAATGGAAAAGAAACATTGGAGGAGTGTTTTGGAACGGCTGATTGAAATTATCAAATTCCTTGGTAGTCAAAATTTAGCATTTCGCGGATCATCTGATAAATTATACGAAAAAAATAACGGAAATTTTTTAAAATTAATTGAATTATTTGCGAAGTTTGATCCCGTTATGGAAAATCATGTTGAGAGGGCCCTAGATCAAAACAATAGAGTACATTATTTGAGCAAAGATAGCCAAAATGAATTATTGGAAATTTTAAGTACAGCAATTAGGGAAACAATTTTATTATCGATAAAGAAATCCAAATATTATTCTATTATTTTAGATTGTACACCAGATGCAAGTAAAACTGAACAAATGACCATAATTATTCGCTTCGTTTTTTGTAATAATGGAACGGTTAAAATTAGAGAAAACTTTTTAGGTTTCATAGATATAACAGATTCCACTGGACGAGGTTTATGTACAACAATAATTGAACAACTGGAAAAATGGAAGATTCCCATTGAAGACATGCGTGGTCAAGGGTATGATAATGGGGCCAACATGAAAGGCAAAAAGGCTGGACTTCAAAATTTGATTTTAACCAAAAACCCTCGTGCATTTTACGTACCATGTGCTGCTCATTCTTTAAACTTAATCATAAACGATGCCGCCAAAGTCAATGTAGATACAATTGGTTTTTTTTGCAATTGTTCAAAAAATATACAATTTTTTTTCATCATCTTATAAACGGTGGTCAATCCTTTTAAAATTTATTAAAACTTTAACTCTAAAACAACCATCAGAAACACGATGGGAAAGCAGAATTGATGCAATCCGGCCTCTACGGTATCAGTTGGGTGAAATTTATGATGCACTCTATGAAATAATGAACAACGAATCTTTTAATAGAGAAATTCAACATGAAGCTCAATCACTCTGCACTAACCTTAAGGATTACAAATTTATTTGTTCTTTAATAATTTGGCATGATATATTAAATAGAATAAATCCTGTCAGTAAAATGCTCCAAAATGTAAATATGAATGCTTCACTTGCTTTAGAATCGATCGCAAATCTAAATAAATTTTTACGAGAATATCGATCAGATTCAAATTTCAAAAACATTCTCAAAATTGCAGATGAACTTAGCGAAGAGGTTGATGGAGAGAAAGAATTTAAAACTGCCAAAGAAGTTCGACAACGGAAAAAAAACTCGTCAATTTGATTACGAGCATCAGGACGAAACACCTCAAATACCTGAAGAAAAATTTAAAATAAACATGTTTTTTACACTTTTAGATGTAGCGATTAATTCTTTAACAGAACGCTTTGAACTCCTCGAAGCATGTTATAATAATTTCAATTTTCTATATAAAATATCAGAAATTAATAAGAGCGAGTTACAAGCAAAATGCAAAGATTTAGAAAATATTTTGAAATTTGATAACAGTAAAGATATTAATGCTACAGATTTATTCGACGAATTATGTGCTTTTCGAGATATTTTTCAAAAGGATTTTTTAAATTCTCAAAACCCTTTCGAAACACTTAATTTTA